>JANHFT010001555.1:372467-406583 GCA_032467955.1 Pseudoxenodon macrops
TGCTGAATACAGTGGAATCTCGGTTCCCGAACGCCCCAGTCCACAACCAAATCGGTTCCCGAACAAAAAATCTGCTCAAACTTTACCTCTGTTCATGACCATATCTTCGATTTCCGATCAAACACAGCTGCGGCTATTTTTCCTGCCACAGCGATTTCCCCTTCGGCGCCATTTTTTGTGTGTGTCTGCGCATGCACAGTAAATCGTGCTTCCGTTCACGACCAAATCGGATGCCGACCGAAGTCCAGGAATGGATTGTGGTTGTGAACGGAGGTTCTGCTGTATGTAATTGCTCGTTCAGATCAAGGGAATTTTGAAAAATTGAGAAATACCATAGCTCAGCATAGAAGGACCCATACAGAATCTCTGCATAATACAACAGCTGATTCTCTGAGTAGAGAGATTTTGATAAAACAAAGAAAATTATTTGACAAAATCAGTTTGTTTTATTGCTATGGCTGTTATTTTAGTTAGTCTGCTGAGGACATGGACTTTTGCTCATGAGCGAAGCAGGGAAACTACATTCTGAAACGAATTGCTTTCATGGACCAAAGTCAGAACTAAGATTTTAAGAGCATCTGCTCTCAATTTGATCTGAGTTGCTTGGCATTTAAGGTAGCAAATCTGTAGCCTTCTAGAGGTTTCTGAAAACAGTGGAGATACTTGTTTTAAAATTGACTTTTATCTGGGAAATTTGATTTTATCTCATCTCACTGTGCAGGCGTACAAACACCATCATCGTGTTCTCTCAAGATCTTGAGGAAAGATCAATCTACTTTTATCTTTATTCTTGGTGAAGTAAAAATAGAGTCTTCTGAGAAACAAATGATAAACAAGCAGACAAATCCATCAATAATGTATAGGAGATCTGAATTGAGATACTCCTTTGTATGACTGGGAATTAGGCTGGAATTGACACAAACCAAAAGGAATTGTGAAAGTTTAAAAATGGTGTCTCCAAATTGGATGAATTGAAATGGTAACTGAAATTGAGGCAGGCAATGTGCATAATAGCAGGAAAAATAATAATTGAGAACTGCCAGAAACTGACCTAGAAAGAGGTATTTGAATACCTACCACAACTCTGTGAAAATCAAATCCAGTTGGAAAAAGAAGAGGAGTAAAAGCAGGAAGAATAATTCTATGCCAAGGGGAATAAATGGGGAACTAAAAATAACGTTTCTGTAGAGTGATTGTGGAAAGCCATGGACATGATCTCAGAGAAGACAACCAGAAAATGTTAGGACAATCACGGCTGAAGGAGAAATCATTAGAAACAGAATGGCTCCCCTGTGACTCTTGAAGAGGAACATAGGAACAACACAGCAAACTTTCCATATTCAGTTAGTAGAGTTACACAAGTAGAATTCTGGTCATCCTATGGCAGGCCTGTCAAACTGGTGGCCCATGGGCCAGATATGGCCTGCGCAGGCCACACCCACTCCAGCTCCGCAAAGGCAAAAAACATCATGATACGTTATGATACGGTCTGAGATGCAAGTTTGACACCCCTGTCCTACGGAGTCAGTTTCCCGATGTGTCCATCTTGTAGGACTGATAGTAATGTCCTATGAGACTATGTTGGGAATAAAGTTGATACTTTGTTGCTGAAATGAAAACATAATTCTGTTTATGTTCTTGCAAAAAATATATGCAGGAAATAGGTTCCAAAGTGAATAGATGGGCATGCAGCTCCCCTACTAGGAGAATGTATACGCCTCAATGTCTATGTTTTATAAACCGCTATAAAATGTGATAGATTTTTTGTAGAAAATTATGATCTGAAAGCAGGTCTAAGCTTGAAATGTCCTGTTAAGTGGAAACTAGTCACTTATACATCCATTATATTGTTTCATTAGGACATAAGCAACTGAAAAAGAATGGAGAGTAGCTCATACTGTACCAAGGATGAGAAAATTAGTTTATCCCCTAGTTTTGCTTTATTATTAAATTTATTATCAGGGGTTGCCACAAAGAAGAGGGAGTCAAGCTGTTCTCCAAAGCACCTGAGGATAGGACCAGAAGCAATGGGTGCTAACTAATCAAGGAGAGAAGCAACTTAGAACTAAGGAGAAATTTCTTGAAGTGAGAACAATTAATCAGTGGAACAACTTGCCTCCAGAAGTTGTGAATGCTCCAATACTGGAAGTTTTTAAGAAATGTTGGATAATAACCATTTATCTGAAGTGGTGTAGGGTTTCCTGCTTAAGCAGGGGGTTGGACTAGGAGACTTCCAAGGTCCCTTCCAACTCTGTTAGTCTGTTTTTTTCTATTACATTCCTATTTCCACATTACTCTGCATTTCAGGGGGAAAAAGTTTCCCCTAAAATAAGCATATTACTAGCAATCCACCTCAATGAGGTACTTCACCTTGTGAAGTCATGCTGTACTCCTTTAACGTAGTAAACTGTCTCACCAAGGCATACAGTATCTGACCTTCTTTGACAAGCTGTTCTAAAGGATGCTTTGCTTGAATAACCATCCAGGTGTTTATTCTCCCAAGGATGTGCATACATCTTTTCTGATCAATGAACGCATGCTGAAATATTTGTGAAATGAGCAACAAATAATTAAGTTCCTATCTGCACATTAATCTCCATGCTATATATCAGGTCTGGGTGTACTAGGATTTGCAAAAATAAAATACTCAAGATCCATAGTTCATAGTTCATGATTTATGGCTCCCCTTCTGCAGCCTAAAGCTAAACATATTTTAAAAATAATAATTGAAAGCAGTGGTACTGCCAAGTTGTTATCAATGATCTGTCCGCGGGAATAAACAAAAAATGTAATCACTAAGGTTTTAATAATTCTGCATACACTTCAGAGCAACAATCTATGCTTATTTCTTTTTTTCCCCACACTGAAAATATGAGGCTTTTTTCTTACTTTTCCTCTCTCTTTCTTAATTTTTTTTTTGAAGATGCTAGCAAATTCAAGAAAAGGGAAAGGGAATGACAGATTTGATTTGCATTCTAGTCACGTGAATTTGTAAAACAACATATTTCTGGCACTGTCAGCTAAACAAGTTAACTACAAATAAATGATAGAAGAACACAGATGTCCAGAAGAGGTAGGAATTGAAGGGTGATAGTGGTGGCTGAATGATGTTAGAATGCAAACTATATCAGGACCCATGTTTGAAAGGCTAGAGTTTGCACGCTGCTCTACATTTTGCCATGTTTTATCATCGCAATTTATATTAGACCCCCATATAGCAGAAGAAATGGACATAGTTCAATTTGTCAGGTTGCATAAACCCTCACATATGAATAAATATTTTCTGTGCAAAACTGAAGAAAAGAGAGTGATAAATTCTTTGAGAAACCTTATGTTGACAGGCAATGGCAGAGCACCTGGTCTGTTAGCCCATTAATATATTTCTACTGGCACTTGGAAGAACATTTGCTCTAGGGCAAATTTCATTCTAGCAGAATGATTTCAAGAGATATCCTGTGAAGAAAGTCATGTTAACAGCAATCTAGTCCCATTACTTTTAGGGCAGCTACTGGCATATTTTTCCAAAAGAAAAGTACTCACCTTTATTTGATGTATCATATGATTTTTGGGTAGAGGCTTTGCTTGAATCACTGCTGTATGACTCCTGCAACTCAGTTCAATAAAGAAGAAATGCTGTCAAACTCGATTTCATTAAGAGGTGCATCACGGTTGTGTTTCACCTCGGGGGGGGGGGCAAGGGGGCATGGCCAGGGTTAGTGCAGCCAGCTTGACGTCACTTGTGTCAGGAGCGCCTGTGGTGGCTCAAATGCTGTCAGCAAAAATGGACTCCTGAACCACGACAGCCTCCTGCAACCCTCTACCAGTGAAACTGGAGCTTGTGAGGGTCACACGTAGCCCTCGCGAGCTCAGTTTTTAGCTGCGACCATCGGCCACAACGGTTTCCTGCAACCCTCTGCCTGTGAAAATAGAGCTCCGGAGCTCCATTTTCGCTGGCAGTGGCACCATGGGATGGTCCTTCGCTATTTCCAAGTTGGCCCTTTGGGTCAGATCTAAGCACCTCGTGGGCCGGATTTGGCCCGTGAGCCTTGAGTTTGATACCCCTGCTGTATAGCATGGGTGTCCAATCTTTAGACTTTCCTGGGCTGCATTGAGTGAAAAGGAATTGTCTTGAGCCACATATAAAATATATAATTAAGGTATGTAAATAACAAACTTCCTTTTTTCATGTTTTTATTATATCTTGTGGGGCAGCAGTACTAGCTCTGCAGGGCTGCATGTAGCTCATGGGCTGCAGGTTGGACATGACTGCTTTATGGTATATTTTTAAAAAAAGTCAGGAAAAGCTTGAATCTCTGTAATTCTTTTCAACCTCTCAGTAGCAGCACTACTCAAGGTCATGTGACTAAGATGAAGTCCTGACAGTTTAATTTCTAAAGTTGAGGTTAGACTGAAAGGGTCTGCAACGTTTTGAGCTGCTGCTCCACTATTTTTCCCAACAAATAGGCACGATGGGTGGAATTTGGATGGACTTTGTTCTTCCAAATCTCTCAGATAAATGCAGCCAATTACAAACCTAACCTTTTTTTCCTCAGCTTTTTCACTCATACCAAATTTAGCTCCATCCTGTTTGGTTTTCAGATCTACTGATAGACAGATACCCATAATGCTTGGATCCTTTCCATGACATTTTTTTTTAAATCATTGGTTTGGAAAGAATATCAAGTTTGGGAATGCATGCAGAGTTTGGGTTCTAAAATTCCTTTCAACTCTTTGTTTATAGAAGCCACAGAAAATATTTGTATATATATTGTATATCTAATGTAACACATTGTTCTGTGATTTTGTACCAACCAATAGATTACAATGGATTTCCCCAGAGCTACTTACAACATGATTTTGACACACATGCCACCATGGTCATATGATTGCATTTTGGGTGCTTGGCAACTGGCCCACATTTATGGTCAATTGCAGTGTCCTATGGTCAGGTAACCATGGTTGGTTGTCTTTTTTGCTGGAAACTGTCATTTATTTCTGGTTTCCAGCAAACAGTGGCCATGGAGCATAATGGATTCACTTAACAACCACTACATTAACAACTGTAGTGTTCCTTTAACAACTCTGCATTTGCTAAATGACCCTGCAAAAGTAGGTCATGAAATTGGGGACAATCAAGGAGTGACCCTCTTAATTACTGCCACAACTTAAGACTAAGTTACAAGTTGTGGATTAGCGGTATCCACATCTGTGCTAGAAAAGATGAGAGGAGAAGATCTGCATATATTTTGCTTTGGATTTACCTAACCAGAAAGGGGGAGAACTTTGGAACAGAGCAATCAACAATTTTACTACTTTATAGGTCAACTACCCCTTCTTGCCATGGTTTTTTTTAAAAATCTCCCTGAGTTTCCATGTTCTTTTCTGTATGCATAGATTACTTTTCTTCCCATTGCCTACTACATATGTAGATTATATGCATATATGAATTGTCATGGAAAGGAGCAGGGGCATGCCCTCCACTCAGCCTTCTAAGATGATTTTCAACCATATGAAAGCATAACGTACTACCAGATGTTACAGAAAAAATGGGCTGCAAAGGGTATAATAAAATGTTGCAACATTCAATCTGGGTTGGTCACCAGAACCAGAGGTTTAATCTTCCAAGCTTTTGGAGTTGTGCTGCAGCCCATCCTCTGAGAACTTTTCTCTCACCAGAATGTTGAGATGTTCTCAAACACATTCAGCACGAGTCTGAAAGCTCGAAGGTTAAACCTCTGGTCCTGGTGACTAACCTAGGTTGGAACCTGGGACGTGTATATTATCACAGGATATATATATTTGCCTTCATTATAATAAAATGGAAATAAAAACTACTAGGGAAAAAAAGTTTTGTTTGCAAACCCAATTAATGGTAATCCTTGACTTACAACTGTAATTAAACTTCAGATTGTGGTCGAAAGTCAAGGTACCCACATAACCAGGTGTAATTTTCCAGACTTGTTTGCCACAGTTGTTAAATGAACATCATGGTTGTTAAGAAAACCCATTCCTGTAAACAGTTGTTTGGTTTTTTTGCTGGAAAATGGCAAAAAATACTGGAAACCTGAAAAACACCTTACAAATTGCAGTTGTAGCAATAGCAATAGCACCTAGACTTATATACCACTTCACAGTGCTTAACAGCCCTCTCTAAGCGGTTTACAGACTCAGCATATTACCCCCAATAATCTGGGTCCTCATTTTACCCATTTCGGAAGGACGGAAGGCTGAGTCAACCTTGAGCCTGGTGAGATTCGATCTGCCAAACTGCAGTAGCCTGCAGTATTGCACTCTAACCATTGCACAACCACTGCTCTAAGTCATGTGACTGCAGAACAACTAGAATGGGTTGACCCACCTAACAAGCAATCATAATGGGTGGCACAACCATTTAGGATGGTTGGGGATGTTTTTACAGGCCATTAAGCACCCAGTCTATGGCTGAAAGGTTGTAGAACAACTGGTTGTTAAGTGAGGACTACCTATAGCCCTTTTAATCCTTACTGAGTCTTTATGCAATATAGGGCAGATTTTAATTAAAACAAGCTCAATCAATAGGCTGTTTTAGGGTACAATTCACAATGTAATGAAAATGTGAATATAGACTGCTGAGGAAAGGTATTTTTTTTCCAGATGATAGGAATTTAGAATATTCAGAATATTTGGCACTGCTTTGAAAATGTCTAAAGGCAATCCAACATAGCTCATTACAAAAATAATGCCCATTAGCGTTTAATGTGCTTTTAATTGGTCAAAATAGATGTAATTGTCTAGCTGATTCTTCAGTGCATAATTAAATACACTTCAGAGAATTGCAGTAAAGCTGACATGGCTGTTCGTGCCAGCTCTGCAGGCACTCAGCTTAGGGACTGTAAATTTTCAGGGCATATTGCTGGATCTACAAAGAAGATTCGGCACTGTAGATAAATCCTGAAAACTGCCACAAAACTAGAGTCAGCTGTCAGAAGTGATGCACTTCCAGTCTCAGTGACTCAAAGTAATGCCTTTTGCTTTCTGGTGCATGATCATGAATTATTTCTGCTGCGCTACTCTGCCATCTTTTGCACACAGTGAGGACTGAGCAGGTTTCTGGAGGTATGAAGCAGTAGGCTTGCATCTGTGCTGAAGCTCCCCGGGGAATCCACAGCAACCATGTTGCAAATTCAAACACATGGTGCTAGTCTTCAAGTCAATCCGAAATACGCTGCATCTGTAGCCAAGTAGGAAGTTGCACAAATAAATTTTAAGTGCTGACTTCATGTCTATTAAATGCTGCAATTAAATTCTCAAGCACTAAATGAAAACCACTCTTTATGTTGCATTATAAGTTAGTGGTAAAGCCGTTGCATTTCCTTCTTTTTTTTATTTAAAATAGTCTATTCAAACCTGAGGTTTAAAAAGGAAAACTTGTTTGAGTTATGGGGAATCTAAAAGCTAGATTTGTAAAATATAGCCTAGAAATCTTGTTGAATGAATACAGTGAAGTAAAGAAATATAAGAAAGAATATTTAAATATATAAAGAAGTGACTCACATCATCGCAAGTATAAACAAATTTAATAATTTTTCATAAGGTTACAAACAGATAATTTTTCATCTCATATCCCATCCCTGATCTATAAACAAATCCATAGAATATCCTTTTCAATCCTAGTGTCAGCAAAAACTCCACAAAGGGTTGCCAAAATGGACAAAAAACAAAACAACAAAAGAATCATATTTAACCTTGTCAAATAAACCAACTTTATATTCTTTTTTTTTGCTTCTTAATTTTTAATTCAATCAAATATTGTCATAGGAATTGAATCGTTTCCATTCCTCTTTATCCGGTTACATAGATTTTTCAAGATTTTAACAAGTCTCTTTTGTAGATCCAATAAGAAAATATTTTTCAGGTTATTCATTTGTATTTCTCTTTTGATTTCTAAAATTTCAGCTAGTATCTTTGGTGTATCTGATAAAGCATCCTTTTCCAAACAATTGTCTTGGCCTATCAACTGTATTTCCACTATGCTTTCTTGTCATTTAAAATAGTTCCCACAATGATATGTGAGAAAGAGCTTGAGAAATGGGGCAAAGTGTTGCTGCCTAGGGAACAATCAGATAAAAGATAATTAGGCAACCTGCAGTTGCCTAACGACTGGAGAAAGAGGCTCAAAAGGGACTCTCCTTCACTTCTCAGGCCATAAGGGAAATATAGGAGATTTATATTTGAATTGTATTTGTATTGTCTTACAAGATTGATGTCTACCTTCCCAAGTATAGCAGACAGGAAATAGACCAGAAGAGCTACTTCTATTTTATTGTAAGACTATAGTACATAAATGAATCTTGTAAGAAATGATTGCTAGTTGTAATTGCTTTATGGAATCTTATCTCCCTTCACTTATACTATATGGTATTCACCCCATAAAATGAGGGGATTGAACATATTTTCACATTTTTTCCTTCTCAAGTAAACTGGGAAAAGATTTGAGAACTGAATGCAACAAGACTCGATTTAAATTTGAGACTTGAATTCTAAATTAGTATTTCATTGCCAGGAAGATGTAAAGTTTGGATGGCCTGTAACAGCTTTATTCTTACATCATTCATTCATTGTTGAAAGTTGCCATGAGATACCTGAGCCATAAAGTACCAGACTGGAGTGGAAGGTAGGCTAGAATTTCTCAGCCTGGAGAAGACAGGCAATTAGCATCAAGGGAAGATTATACCAGAATATTTTATTGTCAATCTGTTTCAGGAAAATTCATTGTCATTGTATTGCATTATCTTAGTAGTACAAAACATTTCAGATTGCTTCTATGTGCCAATTACTATAGTTGATTGTGTTGAAAGTCAAAAGAGGTCAAGAATGGCAAAAATCTATCCCCTTCCTCCCAAACCAGAGGACATAAATGTGGCCAATGCTGTATTAATCCCATACCTGGGCTTGAATCCTGATGGAAAGGGGTCAAAATAATCTGCTTCCTTTTGAAGCTTTTGAGCAACCAAATTCTCTACCATTTTCACCAAGAAAGGGAGGTGAGATCATGGATAAAAAGTGTGCAGTATAATGGTGTTTTCTTCAGGAGAGGATGAACCAAACCTTCATCAAGAGGTGAAAGAACTATTCCCTCACACAAAGAAGAATTCACTACCACTTGAATATATTTGAGCAACATTAACTAGCCAGGAAGGGTATGGATCTAAACAGCAGGTGGTCAAGCTCACAGTCATGAGGACCCTTGCCCTTTCTCAGACCTAACAGATTCAATCTGTTCCCAGATAACAGAGAAAGACTTTGCCATCACCATCTCCCCAGGACCTGCAGCAAGGTGAGCATCCAACTCTAAATTGAGCAATGTAATCTGACAGAAGCTGCTCAAATTCCTTCATGCACTTCTCTAAGAGGTTCTCCATGACCCCTTCATCATCAGAGCAGTTCTTTTTTGTTACCAAAGCAGGGTTGCAGATGCAATAAGGGCAGAACAGGTGTGTTGCCATCCTTCTAGCCACATGCTAATTTGTCTTTTGCTGAGTACCAGAGATGATCTAGACTGGTGGCCGCCAAACCTTTTGGCCAGCAGGGCTCAGTTCCATGGAGAGAGGTATTTCCATGGACTGGAGGGGACGTGGCTTTGCATGCTGCCTGTATCTAATGGATAGGGCTTCACTTGTTTGCATGGCCCAGTTTCTGGTATGCCATAGATGAGGATTTGGGACCCCTGATCTAGACAAATCTTCTCCTGGTTCATCTCTCTCAGCATATCCATCAATCATTGAGAGGAAAGAAGATGCAGACAGACACCTGCTTAGTTTTACAAAAGTGTAGGGTGGTGTTGGTAGACTTATTATAAAATAAAATAGTTTTAACCTTTTGGAGATTCTTTCTTGGTCTGGTATACATACTGGGGTTGACAGTGGCTAACAATATTGATAAAAGAGCCTTTCCTTTATAAGGTGGTATATTTGCTGGGCTCTGTGATGTCCATGACCTCATAGTGAAGAAGAAAAGGTAATAGAAACAATTTTGTAACCTCTATACAATAATATATGCAAAATCTGTTAAAACACAAAAGTTGCCTTTTCTATTCACCACTAAATCCAGTATGTGTATAGAGGACAAAACTGGACAAAAAGAGGACAGATGAATGCATAAAAGAAGTGACACTAATGCATGGACAAAAGCAATAATGTTAATACCTAAACAGTCTACTATTTTGGGGGGAAATGGACTTTATCCAATAATTGCATGTAACATGTAAACAAACAAACAAGAAAAAAAGCCTTTACATCCCTTCAAATAAGGTTTTGCAGGTTTCTTTCTCTCAAAGCAAAATGTATCTGCATATGGAGTGCACAAAAGGATTTTGATGTGCTATAGAATCCTAAGGAAATTCTCAAACTCATTTGAGAAAGAAACTTGATTATCATTCATTCTCATGCTCAGTGTCCCTTCCATAAGACCTTTTCACATAAATATCTTCTCCTTTCAAAGAAAATGAATAATACTATAATTCAGGGTTTCTTTTCTCAGCACTATCAAATTCATAAACATAGATTTTGTACACTGTTATCATTTTCTAAACAAATTTAGCCTGATCTAATACAAAGATAGGATGAGTGAAAAAGGTGTCAAATTTAATGCTAGGTTATATAGTATCAGGCGCCCAAATTAATAATTGCAGATACACATAATAAAGAACACACTCATTCTAACTAATATTTTAAAATATACATTCAAATAGTTGGAGGGGACTATGATAAACAGTGACTGTATTTCCACTGACAACAAAATTAGCATAATTTAACTTTTAATATTAGATTTGTGATCTCCAGCTGGTTTAAATATTTATCTTAAATGTGTTTTATATTTGCATCTAAGTCAACTGTTTCATGCATAAAATTCCCTACAGCAAAGTAAGTTCCAAGTACATTTTTCCATGGCACTTTCCAAAGCTTAATTTCTGAAATTCCTTGGATATTCATTTTATCTGCCTCTCACTAATGATGATTGTTTTCTCTTGCAATAGTCTACTATGGCTATTATTTTGGAAACTTTAAAAAAAAAATTGTTAGCATAGTATTGTGTCAATCAAAAGTTATAAATGGTCAAGTTTAGAAAATGAAAGTTGCCTTCTTGTTAAGTCACAAAGGATTAATTAGGCACTCATGAAAATTAGAAATTAAGGGTAGTTTGTATTATTTTGATTCTAAATCAAAATGCTACAATTATATCAAATATGTGTAAATATGCATATAAGCATACAATAGTCAATGCGCAGTTCACATTGACCTTATTAACCTTATTGAAAGCAATTATTTCTACCACATTAGTTACTTATCACATTTTTTTTTTTAAATGCCTAGGAGACTGAAGTTCGGCTCTTAGAATTTTTAGTAGCAGGGATTAATAATGAGTCTCCTCACATTTTTATATTAGACCTCGGAGTCTAGTGTCACTTTTTTACAAGACAAATTATGTACAAAACTATACAAACATAAAAATGAAATTAGATATAATATAAGGCAATCGTTATTTGGGTCATTATACACAAGAGAGGCAATTAAAAAGTAAGTTAAACCATTTTGTGATTTCTGCCCCAATAAACCTGCTTAAGACTCCATTGTAAGATTTTCTCATGACAAATATCATATGATATGATTAATAATTCAGATGCAGCATGTGTAAACAGACTGTCATATATTATGGGGTGGGCGGGTTTACTCTCTGGATACCCCATAATGCTGTTTGAATTCTGTGTGAGATTGTAATCCTAAAGTGGAATGTTCCACTTTCCTTTGTAGAAATTGGATGACATTGTATTAAGGAACTGATCACACACATTCAGGTTTTGTATCAGCTGTGTCAATAGGCAACATCTTCTTTCAAGAGCAGTATAAATAGATGGTAATTTTAAAGAAGACACCTAATCTCAAAGTACCAGAGGCAATACATAAATTCTACAAAAACCATAATACATGTAGTAGAACAAAGCAAACTATGAAATGCAAATAGCACGAAAAGCTATTAAAAGTCTCTAAGTACAACAGCAAACAACAACACTTTTGCCTACAGAAATCTCATGAGCCAGATCTGCTATTCATTCAGCAGGAAAATACTTTTGAAAACAAGAAAGTTAAAGTTTGATGCTGGCCAAATAATAAGACACCAAGTTGGTGCCCTTTGGGAAGACATTTTATATCTTGAACGAAGTGAATAATATGAAAATAAACCCATCTAAGGTCTTCCTTCACACTGAAGATCAAACACTCATATGATTAGATTAGAGCAAGAACCCTCATCTGACTGGAACTGCTTCTATTACATGGTCTGACATGGTTCAGATGTTACTTATGCAGTCTAACCAAAGCATGACTGCAGAATGAGATTCAGGTTGTAGACACTGACTGAACACAGAGGGACATTTCTTAGTTTAGGAGATTTAATATGGTTCCTTTCCCCCCCCCCATCTTAAATGTAATTCAGTGTTCAGGGAAACTCATTCTCTTTGATGCATTTCTATAACCAAAACCAGCATGTGATATTATGCTTTGCAGGGAATTAATCCTGATCTCAAAAAAGGAGGTCAAGAAAATAGTTAACTGTTACACGCAAAGGTTGAGTAAACTGCTGAAATACTTAGGCTTTATTACAAGGGAACCTTGTCCACGCAGCAAATCTCTCTGCCATCAAATAATCCCTACATGGATACTTACTCTGCAAGTGTTCAGTTGCTTAGAGATGCATCTGGACCAAGCAGCTACATGAAAGTAGAAACACAAAAGGCATATAAGAGCCCTTTTGAAAGTTTGGAGATTAATGGATTGTTGTGGAGAATAGCACTTATCATACTTGAACTTGAGTAGTGGGTAATTTCCTACAGGAGTGGAAATAAGTGGACAAAAGATGAATGATTAATAATTATGCTAATCTAGATTTACTTACATAACTGTTCTCTACTGCACAGAGGTTTTCAGCGGGATAGGGAATTAAGAGCAAAGCGAAATAACTTTACGTTTTCCTGTAAAATCTGACGGAAGAAAAATATCTCCGTGTCTGTGATTAGGCTCTCTTCTTCTAAACAATGGCCTCTGAGTTGTCAAGCAGTCAAAGATTCACAACCTGAGACCCCAAGGTGTCAAGGGAGAGCACTGTGGGATAACCCCTTACAATGTTTTCTAAAGTTATAACTGTTAATGTGAAAGGAGAAAATTATTACATTCACAGGGAATTCAGATTGGGGTATGTCATTTATTTATTTATTTTGCTGGTGCTGGTGTTTAGTCTTTTATCGAAGTACAATTTTATTAATGTTCTTTTATGTAAAAGGGTTTTGCTACAAAAGAAGTAATTTATAGCAACCCACCAAAACAATATATTCATCTGCCATTTTGAAGATATGTTGGGAACTCCTTAAGCTACTTTCAGTCCAACTATTTATTTGTATCTTGATAGCATCTAGAAGCAGTATAGGATGTAATCACTTTCTTGTGTTGATCAATATAATTTCAATCTTACCCTTGGCTTGATTCCAGATACTTTGTCTTAATGCAGACTAGGAAAAAATGGGATTTAATGGGAGAAGGACAAGTATACCTTCAATCAGCTTCTTAGCATGAAATTCAAGCAGAATATTACACTTATTGTTATGAGACTTGAACAATAGGACTAGATCGTAAACAATCAAATTTCAAGGACCGAGAAAAATCTTCAAGTTACAATTCTGTCCTCTGGAACAAAGGAGCTCCATCATTGCAAACATTTTACTAAAAGGTACCTCAACAAAGTCATATTCCTGTCTATCTCAGTTAAACTTTAGACTACATGAGCTCAATCTTAAGGAACTTCCTCTAAGAGTCTAAGGTAATGGGATTATCTTGCTTATCACAGAACTGTTGAATTCTCTTCATGGTTTCTGAAAATGTTCAATACTGCATTTAAAAAAAAAAGTTTATTAATCACATTTATATAGTAGCCCATCTCACAAATATCTATATTTGTACCAATGTTTCTTACTGTAGAAGGCTCTGACCATGGTTTGAAGATTAAGAATTTTTCTGATTCTTCTCAAAACTGATTAGGGTGAAGGAATTCTTCCATTATAAGCAGTACACATAAGGACTGACAGTGTGCTACATAGGGTAAACAATGCTTTCTTCCTACTGTATGCTGGGAGCTTGTATTTCTTTGCTGATATTTTAGTTCAGAGATATTGATCTAAAGAGACTGCTGTTCTCTATACATTTTTGACTTCAGTTCCCATCAGCCCAGTTAGGAATTGCAGAAATAGTTGATCAAGACATTTGAAAGACACTAATGACACATCTGCACTTACCATTTAGGTTCTGCTTTTCCAATTCAGAGTCTGACTCATCAGACAAGCCCATAACAAAGTAAAGGATAAACACCAGCATGTCCTACAGGCAATATAAACCAGGAGCAGCTACAGAAACAAGCAATGTCTCTTTCCCCAGAGCAAGTAAACTATAACTGCTAGGAGACCTACTGAAAGCATCACAAGGCAGTAAGAAAACCATATATTTTAACTGATAGCAGCAGTGGGATAGGATGAAGAAATGGAATTTTTCTTGTCATAGGAAGGATCACAAGGAAATGATATGAGCAGATTGACAACTTTCCAAGTCACTTGCAGTGAGGTTTAAAGACAGTCCGTGTACTACAAATATTTAATGTTTCATTTTCAAAAGCAAAACAAAATGTCAAACAATGTGCTTTACTATGGATGAGTTTCTTCATGTCAAATTAGTTAGGTGCCTTTGGGAATACATTTTGGTTCATATTGCTGTGAAGATTATATACTGTATTAATACAAGTAATTGTCTATCTTTTTCTAGGGGCGTTTCTCCACTAGGTATTGTAGTATTATCGCTTGGTTTATGGTAGATCTTCCTCACCTAAAACCAGCTGTCTTTATCTAAGATATCTTATCTTCAATCTAATCAGTATAAACTGGGGAATGGGCGGCAACATTCAATTATATTTCTGCAGACCTCACCTGGAATATGGTCCCTACTCAGAGCTTTATTGGGCTTTAATTGCTCAAGTAGTTGATTTATTTCTCTAATAGATACAAATAGCTATTATGGTAGCCCCAAAGGTGCTTTTTTTAAGAGGCAACTGGACTTTCTGGTTTTTTTCTTTGAAGACATTTCACTTCTCATCCAAAAGGTTTTTCTCAAGAAGCTATTTCTTGACCTGAATGACTGAGAATCTCCATGGACATCTAGTATGGTAGCATTTCAAGACTTGTTATGAACTCTAATGGAATTATAACATCTATGATACTTCATGGAGCAAGTAAAGACTGGATATAGGGTGGAAGCTTAGTACAATACATTGTAAAAAAAGCTACTTTATATTATTTAAAAAGATTGGGACTGTCAACAGACTTATTTCTCTTTCAATCAGGCCCTTTGCAATAAAATGGAACATAGATAGTACAATCAATCTGGATTCAATCTATTTCATATGATTGTATTATATCTTATTATGAGGTTAGAATTTCTTCCTTGTTTGATTGCTTGATAAATAGGTATTGTAATCATAGGTGTTAGTTGAAAACTGAAGATAGGGTAAGCTTACTTTTTGTAAAGCAACAGAACAAGAAATAATCTTAGCTGTACATGTCAACTGCTTTGCATTTATTATGGTGCAATAAACAATGTTGGCTGATCATAAAAATAAAAAAACCCTGGTTTCTTAGGTAAAGGTAAAGATTCCCCTTGCATGTATGTGCTAGTCATTCCTGACTCTAGGGGGTGGTGCTCATCTCCGTTTCAAAGCCAAAGAGCCAGCACTGTCCAAAGATGTCTCTGTGGACATGTGGCTGGCATGACTAAACGCTGAAGGTGCATGGAACAGTGAAGGTGCATGAACTTTCCCACCAAAGGTGGTCCCTATTTTTCTACTTGCATTTTTAAAATATGCTTTCGAACTGCTAGATTGGCAGAAGCTGGGACAAGTAATGGGAGCTCACTCCATTATGTGGCGCTAGGGATTCAAACCACCAAACTGACGAGCTTTCTGATCGACAAGCTCAGCATCTTAGCCACTGAACCACCACGTTCCCTGTTTCTTAGATAAATATAAACTTTGAGTATTTGTTCTTAAAGTAGTTGTATGTACTGTATCAGAATGCATACAGGAATAGTAGTTACATAAATATATTTTTAAAGCTGATTTCATGATAGATGAGTATATGGAGCAAAAAATAATTTGTTACACTTGTCAATTCTGTTAATGTTAAAACAGTGAGAATAGCTGCTTGGGGAATCTTGCAAGGGATAAACAGATTTTTTACAAGTCTCTCTACTGTGTCTTATACCTTTGTTAATCTTGTCATTTAAGTACATGAATTTGACAGATTCATTTTGTTTGCGATCAGGCACTAAATATGTAGCTCTGAGAAAAGTACAGTACATTTATTAATGTGTATGTTGGAAAAATTTAAAAAACATACAAATTAATACATTGGTTCATTCAATGGCCACCTAGCAGTTCAAAGACATGCAGATGCAAGTAGATTAATAGGTACCACTTCAGTAGATTAATAGGTACCATTTCAGTAGATTAATAGGTACCACTTCAGTGGGAAAGCCAATAACATTCTATACACTTTGGCATATAATCATGCTGGTCACGTGACCATAGAAGTTGTCTATGAACAATGCTGGCTCCTTCAGCCTAGAAATGGAAATGAGCACCAAGCTGGACATGACTGACAGGGTAACTTTACCTTTTTTACATTCAATGCAATCAATACGGTCATTAAAAAGGCTTAGCAGCTCTGCTTTACTGTTTTTATGTGAAATAATTATCATTTGATTCACTTTGCAATGTCAACACAATTGAACACAGTATTGACATTATTAGAGGCTTAAGGATATTTGTTTTTTTTTAAAGTGGGCAACAAGTTAGAAAAAAAATCCAAAACTCAGCCAAAAATCACTATCCCATTTAAAAGACAGCTCTTCACTAAATAATATAATTTCAGTTGGGAACTGTGAGAAGAATGACCATAATTGTAATATTGCTCAGAAAAACTGAACATATTTGCCTACTTTCTTTCCCCAGTTATTTATATTTTACATCCTCTCAAAAGCACAAAACACATTAATCACATCCTATGGAAACCAAGAAGAAATGGATTCTTGGATAATTTGTACTGCTCTTCAATGCCCAATGAAAAGTGTGAAAAACAATGAAAAACTGTGGAAATCTAAACAAATTATAAGATGCTGTACTAATAAATAAGAACTCTTAACAAAAGATAAGTAGCCTGGAAAGCACACTCCTGTTCCTTTGTGGTACAACTTCAAATATATAAATAATAGAAGCTTGAATGAGCTAAAATGTCACAACATGCCACCAGGGAACAGAATTCTAGAACAAAGTCTTTCTTGATAAACTATTTTTCTATATATTGCTGTGCAATATATAATGCACATGCTTATGTGACTTCATACAGATTCAAGTATTTGAAAGGCCACTAGCATATTAAAGAAATACAGTATGAATTGTTCAGTAATACCCTACTCAGGATGGTTACTATGTCTAATCTGGAATTTAGCAATTGTATTCTGGTCTAAAAGGTAGAAACAATTGAACATGTTCTTCTATCTTGGCAGTTTAAACACAGAACCTCTAAATGGTTTAATTACCCTATTTCTGTCTAGCAAAACAGGATGCAACAATCAACAATATAAGCAATTTCTACTTGCTGACATCAATCCTGAAATAGCATACAATAGCACTCAAGGTTGCCAGGTTCTACACCATGACATGCAAAATTGGGCAAAGAATAATTAAACACAATTGAACATGCCTGATTATGGATAATCTTAAATGATTCAGGCTTAGCTCTGACCATTGGCTTTGTGATAAACATGCTATGTCCACTATTTTTCTCTATTTTCTCCATTTTTCTCAGGATGTAAGAGAAGTTTATAATTCTTAAATCCCCTTTGGATAATATTATTTTATGTATGAGTGTGTGAGTTTGTGTCTGGGTTTGTGGGAAAGAGAGAGAGAGAGAGAGAGAGAGAGAATGTATGTGACTATGTATAGGTATAGGTGTAGGTGTATAGTATTTGTATTTTATATTGGCATCCCAATTTTGTAATATCCAGATTGCTGACTTTAATTTGTTATTGTTGCATATATGTGGCCTGAACAAATTTTTACATATTCTGATTTAGTATAGTTTTTAGCCAAAAAACAAATGTATGTATATACTTTTCTTAACTATCATGACATGGTCACTTTACTTGTGAATATTCTGAATATTTGAATTCCAATTCTCTTGTGTTGGCTAATGACCACTATATAGTTAAGTAAGTAGTCTATTCTTAAAGGTTCACAACTGTTCGTCCCAACTCTTTAGCATAGGAACAAACAATGCCCAGAAACTTTTTTTTTTCATTCATTAGGAAAGAAAATGTTCTCCAAGGTTTACAGGAGATATGGCAGTGATGACTCCAGAGAGAAACAAATATTATTTTACCCAATATTTTTTTTAAAGGGAGGTTGGATTTTTCAAAGAAGCAAAGCAAATGCATTAAGCATACCACAGGTTTCATACTTCCATTTATTTATTTTTTTATGATCCTGCTTCCTCAACCATAAGGGTCACACTGCTAAAACTTAGAAACTTGTTATCAAATTTAGTAACCTTTTGCAATCTTGTAGAGTCTTCGATGACAGCAAAAATACGGTTAAGGAGTTGAGTGAAGTCAGCAAGCTTCAGGGTTCATTAACTTTTGTCTGAAACTATCTAGCTGAGCCAGAGGCAGCCACTATGTTTCACAGAGATAATTTGGAACTATTAAATTTTATCAGTATTTACATATTCTGTACTGTATCATTGAGACCAGAGGTGGATTCCTACCAGTTCTATCCAGTTCTATAGACTAGGTAGTAACTCCGCGATGATGTCACGGAGCTTGTTCTGTCGGTGCCTCCGTGAGCACCGCCATCTTGGATTTTGCATTCTCAGAAGCTGGTTTTTTACTGCTGCGCTCGTGCGCTTTGCGCACACGCTCAAGGCATGACCTTGAGAGAACTGGCAGTAAGAAGATTCAGAACCCACCTCTGATTAAGACAATGCATAAGGAGAGCAAATATTTTGCTGAGCAGTCTCACAAGGATGGTTGATATCAAGATACACACAATGAAGAAGTCTCCCTCTTCCTACCACAATATTTGGAGGTATTTGAATGAGGACTAGTGAATTAGATAACTTCTGATTACACAGCAGTTACCCTCCATTACTGGTATTTTCTGAGTGTCAATATTTGGATGGTGATAGATATTTCTGGATCAGAAGAATGGTAGCTTTTTAGAGTTTTTGTTTTCCTTAGTTCTCCAAGTTTTCCATATGCCAAGAGACCATGCTATTTCTTAAGGTTTACTGTTCTATGTGGAGTCTTTGGTGCTCTCTGAGCTGGGTTGTTTGCTTGCAGACATTTCATTACCCAAGTAGGGTAATCAGTGCGGTGATGCACTAATGATGTTACCTAATTAGGTAATGAAACATCTGCAAGCAAACAACCAATCTCAGAGAACACTTAGAACTCCACAGTTCAATCCTGGGCTGTATATATGGTGGGTTTTTCCTCCCCTATTTGGAACTGTTCTATCTGAATGCCTTTGTTCAAGTTGGAAAATAAACAACAATCTCTTATGGATACAGTAAGAGACCACAATGTTTGGGTTTGTTATTTTTTAACTACAAAAAAAAAGTTTTGTGTGTTGTTATGTTCCTGCCTAAAATATAAGCAACATTTTCTTATTCTTATGGCATTTTGTTTTCTTCTTGCCTCCAACATGTGGCTTAGGCAATCGCTATTTTCAGGACCATTTGCTCCCGAGCAGATCTACCTGTCCTACATGTTCTAACACAGAACAGATTCTTTGAGTGCCTATCCTGCAAGAAATCATGAGGGATTGGGGCTCTGAAAACAACAGTCTCAGCTGTCGGTCTCTCTCTGGAACATTATGAACTTCATGATCAGATCAGCTCCCATCCTTTTAGCATTAGGAAACTTGTAAATACAGAGAGTATTCCATTAAGGATTTAATTAGAATGCAGTTTGTCAGCTCTATTAGTTAGTACCAAAAATTCAACTCCACAGGAAGACTGGGTTAAGATATAATAACAGAATTTTGCAAGCCTGATGTGCTTAATCTCCCCTTCTTCCTACATCTGAGTAAATGAGGGAGGTGTTTGCCTGAACTGCTTCTGAATATTATCTTGCTTCACAGGACTTAAAGAATGTTTTAACCTTATTTGCAGAGGCAAAGTTCTTACATATTTCCATCAAAGTCATCTGCTTTACTTTCTACAGCAGTGAACTACACTTAGGTACTTTACTGTTTTAATTTGTATTGTAAGTCATCAAGAGTCATTTGAGTTAGGGGCATTTTTTTTTATAAATAAATAAAACTATTTAATCAAGCTGGGTTGAAAAATTCAATCAATTCTGTGATTTTCAAGCACATAATGTATCTCATGGGGAAATAAGGAATGGGAGGAAGGGAATTCATGTTATACATTTATATCAAGAAAAATAATTTATGCTCAGGCACTAATATGTGAATAAAATGCATCTTTCATTCTTTTTCTCATGCTGTGTTATAAGGTGAATATATTATGTGTCTTCTGTGTGTCTCCACATCTCTGTATTTGCATTTCCCCTGTTGGAAAAAAAATTGCTCTCTGTATTAGATGCTATTAAATAAGTTTATAAAAAGGATTCAATTAGCTCTCCTGTGTGTTAATTAACCCACTGTTTTATCCTAAGGACTGCTGACAAGAAAAAAAGAGTGCAAGTATTTTGTGCTCAGGAAGATGACTTTATAGTGTTTTTTTTAATATTATGCTAAGAAAGAAAGAATTACAGTAATATATGCTGACATTTTATAAATGTTTAGTGAGATCCTTCAGAAGGCAGAATACAATACATGAATCTAGGATGCTTATTTTGGGAATATGTGCATAGAAACCAGAGCAGTGCCAACATGCAGTGAACCATGTCATTTTGATGCTGTACCTTATGGATGTTCATTATACATGCCATAACAATTTCAGCCAAGAGCCATTTCATTTCTCACTTGATAATTGTTGTCCTTCCAGGCTATGCAGTGACCTGTCAGTTTAAGGAATCCTGGCATCACCCACATACTGTTACTCTATGGAATGAAGCCAAGAGAAGAGTAAACCTTCATTTTTTTCCCCTGTTAGAATGAAGGTGAGAGAAAAGTGTGCATTACTATCCCACATTAGAGATGTGAGGAAGTATTACTTCAACAGGACTCACTTTCACCAGGTGTTAGGTATGAATACCTGGATAACAGTTCTCCCTATATATATATATATATGGAATATGGGGATGACTGTGAGAAAGAGGAGGAAGAGTTGGAGCCTAGAAAACAATCTGATCAATGAAATCTGAGGAAAAGAGGTAGTCAGAAGAACTTAGTGGTTTCTAGTTTTCAGGAGCATAAAAATCAGGGACAGGAAGGGTACTTTCTGATTATATTAATATAATCTTACAATCAAGAAAGAATTGATACCCCTGGTAGGGTTTCTTGTCTGACTATGGTAACTATAGTTACCATGGTTTCTTGCAATGGTAACAGTATCTCTCTTTGTTAAAATAAAGTTGTGGCTAATTTTCCATCCTATTTGTACCCATTCCCTTGTTCTGGAGATTTGAGTTTCTTCCCATTAGTCTTCCGTGTGTTATAATTGAACCACAATCAACAGGAAAGATTTAGTCTTGTCTAAGTGTGTTACGTACAGAAAACGGAATATTGTCACGTATAACTCATTCACCTTCCATCTGAAGTACGGTAATAAGGTTTAAATTCCTGCTACATTAAACTGAAGCCTGAATTTTGAGCATTATTTTGAGAATTAAAAGGATAAGTCTGGATTGTATATAGACTAGTAGTGAGTTCCACCTGGCAATTTTCCCAGCCACATGGCACATAGTTAATTTTACTCAGAGCTCTGGGCCAGTAGCTGCTTTGACTATCAAGCCCTCATGTTTTGAAGCCATAATAATGGAGAGAAAGTGTGTCTTTCATGGCTCTCCAATAACTATAAGTAGGCTCTACATTTAGGTTTAGAAGACGTCCAAGATAGGCACATCTCTAATGCCACATTAACTTTCCAGCAGCTTTTCTTTTTAGACAGAAAAACTGCAAATCTTCTCCCCTTCCCCGCCTCTATCATAAAGGTCTTTGGAAAAAACTTAATTTCTATTTTTCTTTTTTTGTTATATATGAAACATTTCTGGAAGAGCTTGGAACCACAGCGGTGGAAATGATCCATAATGCAATTTTATAAATTAGTTACTGAAAGCAGCAGAAAAAATCTACATTGCCACCCAGCTTATAACTTACTAACCAACTGGTGACATGGTTTTACCACTAGGCTAGAAACTAGGAGATCATCAGCTCTAGTCCCACTGTAAGCATGAGGCCAGCCATTTCCCCTCAGCCTTAGGAAGAAGGTAATGTCAAACCACTTCTGACAATGTTGCTAAGAAAACTCCATAGATTCATGCAGCCTGTTGCCAGCAGTCAAGACTAACCAGAAGACACTTGTCTACTCAAGTTGACAATTTTTAATTGGCCTCCATAGCCTTACTTACATTTTTCTTAATTTCAAGATTTAAATATCATTTACTCTGACTCTAAGCAGTGTGATAACAGAATAAGATTATGTAATTGTCACTGTTCTGAATAACACATTCAAATAAATCAGAATTCCAAAACAGGAACATTCCTCAGAGAACATGTTTATTGGACACATCATATCAGTACAGTCAGTGAAAACCAACTCTAAAAGTTTCCCGCAGTTACCATGTAATTAAAAGAGCAAACATTCCTTCCCCAGGTGTCACAGGTCACATTGTCCAATCAAAGCAGTTGGTAGACTCCCTCAACTGCCTCTGCCTCCTCCTACTGCCATCTGTTTGGATGGCCTTGGTTCCTCCTCATCCTCCCCCCCCCATAGTTCGTGGCAACTATGAAGCAGCACAATATGGCTTCAGCCAGGTTCAATTCAGAGTTGACAGCAATTAATGCAAAATATGTGCTGTACATTGTCCAATATATTGGTGCAAAATCATGAATAAAAAAACCAGATGTACTTCCTCAGTCCCTATTCCAGAAAGCTTTACCTTCTGATTTTCACAATTCAGTTTGCTGTTAAAGATATGATAGCAAACTAATCAATTTCTTGTCAGTCAATGAGCACATCTACTCACAATGCCTTTTCCCTATGACAATCTCTATATATTAATGGCTTTTCCTTTTGCCATTAATTCAGGGTCTACCATCAAGGATCTCTTTCACCCACTTGGCTTGCCAATATTGTGGAATGTTTCCCACTGGATTAATAGTAAATTATATCAGAGGGATGTGGTGGCCCAGTGGCTAAGACACTGAGCTTGTCGATCAGAAAGATCGACCATTCAGTGGTTCGAATACCTAGTGCCACGTAATGGAATGAGTTCCCATTACTTGTCTCAGCTTCTGCCAACCTAGCAGTTCAAAAGCACATAAAAATGCAAGTAGAAAAATAGGGACCACTTTGGTGGGAAGGTAACACCGTTCTGTGTGCCTTCAGCATTTAGTCATGCCGGTCATATGACCACAGAGACCTCTTCAGACAGCCCTGGCTCTTTGGCTTTGAAACAGAGATGAGCACCGCCTCCTAGAGTCAGGAACAACTAGCACATGTGCGAGGGGAACCTTTACCTTTTTATATTCTTTTTTGCAACAGTTTTACAATAGTTCCAGCGTTTCTTTACGTTCTGCTGCAGAGAGGGACAGCTTCAAGAAATGGGCATTAGTTTCCTTGAATGGTAAATCCCACATCATCTTAAAAAATCAAGAGTTTCTTAAGGGCAACAGTAAGGATTCAGTGTGTTAATTAATCAAATGACAGAAACCAGCAATGTTATTGTCATTTCTACTTATCATTTCTATTTATCTAATAAACAGTGAATTATTTATATCAAACATCTACACCATTCTGTGGCATTCAAGTTTTCTCAGATAACCAGAGTTATTTTGCAACATACTTCATTAATCCGTTGTTGACCAGATATTTCCACTCAAATCAGTGGCAGTTGTTTGTCTGTTTTCAATTAATTACAAATTGGATTCAATTTATTTTATTTAATGCATACCATTTTTCCTAATGGAACAGCTAAGGTTGAATATGTATATATTTCAAATCAAGTCTTGAATTTAAGAGGAAGAGAGACCTAAGAGTTAGTTGAAAGAACCCATTGGAGAAAAAACATATTTCCCATTGTAACTGAATGTGGTTTAAATTTTTTATCAAACTTAATCTGTAATTTAAGACATGGTAGGAATACATAGTAACAGTATGTCTCACATGTGGTTGGTTGATTAATATGTCTTTTTTTCTTTTTATAGAAATATTCTCTGAAGAAGATACAATCAGAAATGTCATGGAAAATTCAGTAGTTATCCCCGCACCAGCAAAGGAATGCACTGAATTATGATGAGCGAATCTGTCAAGTTCTATTTCACACAATTTTTCATATTTCCAGCCTCAAGTACATTACATTTAATTTCTGCCTCTATTCATGAATATGTTATTATTTCTAGCAAGAAAATTTAAATATTTATATTCATAGCTTCAATTATGTGCATTATATATGCACTTTTCCTAATGTATATATTGAATTTAATATTCTCTACAAATACATGTTTATAAAGTTTCTTATGTCCAATTTTGTCTGAATTTTGTTGCAAATTTTTGAAAAGTACAAATGTCAGTATACAACTGTATCTCAACATGTCTATAAGTTCAACAAATGTGAATTAGGTAAATTTGTGTGAAAATAAAAATAAAACTGATTTTCCAGCATTCCTAGAACTAATTCATTTTGGCTTCTCTAAGTAAACAAATAATATTACAGTGGTACTGTACCTCAGTACTCATCATTAATTGGTTCCAGGAAGTGCAATGAGTACCAAAAATGATGAATACCAAACATATTTTTCCCATAGGGAATAATATATAGTGAGTCACAAGGTAGTTGACACCAACAAGTTGAATACCAAAAAAACTATAAGTACTGGGACAAAATTTTTACATCGAAATGCATTGAGTACCAAATTCAATGAGTTTCAAAGCAAATGATGATCAAGGCATCACTGTAATAGCAAGAGGGCAGAATGGACTACATCATATTTTCCATGCTGAATATTTTTGAGATTGGACGAGGAAAGATTTCAAGTTGAAATCTTGGACAAACACTGTCAAATCAGTTTAGACAGCCCTGAACTAAATGGACTCAATACCAAAGCAGCTTCTAAAGTTCCTCCCTAAATGATTTGACTATAGATTGTCCTTGATTTACAACTGAGTGTTTTTTGCCAGACACCAACAGTTTTCTAGAAACCAATAGTTCTGAAACAACAGTTTAGGAACCAGCAAAAGATGTTGTAAATGTGGCCACATGACCATGGAATACTAAAACTGACCATAAAGCTGGTTGTCAAGCACTAAAATGTGGTCATGTGACTATGAGTGTGTGCAGCTGTTAGAATTCTAGAATTGAGTCATAAACAGCTTTCGGGAACTTGTAACTTCAAATGGCCACTAAGCAACCAGTCATAGCGAAGTATAGGAATACCTGTTTGATGAAAGCAGAGGAAGTAGAAGAATACCTGTAGGATGAATGCTGGCAGCATGGAATCATAGATGCCTGAAAGCCACTGAGCACAGTATCAAATTCCTACATGGAAGTCACTTCCACTACCAATGCAATTATTTATTGCTTTCCAACTCATGGGTACTTAATCTTTAATCATTTCTATTTACTTCAACTTTTCAGAATCCATTTCTGCCACACAGCAGTACATGGGAGCAATAAAGGGACTGGAAATCATTGCCACAAGGCATAGAAACATGTAGGAAAGAGAATTTGTAGAAGAAATGTTGATAGCTAACTTTTCTGAATATACAGAGCTTGGCTTTTAATGCAGAATGGTATGGGTTTTTTTCCCTATTACTTAAAAATCTTGAATGGTTTGATGGCCAGTTTTTAGTTTATAAAACTGAATCTGAAATACATTTTTTCATTTATCTGATTGTCCAGTATACTTTAGTTTCCCAGATTAAGGAGTTTTCATTGTGTTTTCTGATTGCTAGTTGTATTTGGATGCACTCTGCAATGAAAATTTCTTAACTTCACAACACATGTTTATGGGATGCTTAATCTCACAACCCCAGTTTCAACTGAGAAACTGTTAGCATCTTAGAGCAAGCCAAAGCTAAAAACACTAGGGAATTCCTGGAAGCTTGGCATTCAGCTAAATCAGCCATCAGCAGACACAGGCAGATATAAACTACATTTAAATATCATTCAAAAGAGACAATAAAAAGCTAAGAAGAAATTAAAAAAAGAACAAGCACATATCCTTTCCAGCAGCAATCACCCAGGTAAGCAGAGATTAACACCAGAGAAACAAAAAATACCCTAATTAAGGAATTACCAAGAAAAAAAACCCATACCTTCACCAAAAGTGGCAGGGCAAGCTACTGTACATAAACCAGGGACAAATCCCACACTTACTTGTACTGGTGTAGCAGTGGGTTGTTACCGGTTCAGCTGGATTGGGTGAACTGGTAGCGGTGGCGGTGGGAGGCTCTAACCACCCACCCAGACACTTCTGCACATGTGCAGAAGCATTGTGTGTGAGAGAGAGAGCGCACACACATGAGCGAACTGGTAGCAGCTGAATTTGCAACCCACTACTGTACTGATGGAGTTATTTAGTTGAAAAATGAAACGTCTGCAAACAACCAAACTCAAAGAACCCTAAGCGCTCCACAGTGGAGCTCTGAGCTACAGATATACTCTTCTACTTTATCTAGCTATCCTATTTGTATTGTATTACTTGAAACAAAGTTAAACATTTGACATATGACAGGAATGATGCCTTGAGAATGCATACGAACATACTGGTACATACGCAAAAATTCACAACTTCTATAAAATTAACAATATTGGGGGCTTTTTAAAAAGTTATTCACACTTTATGTGAATTTAAAGTATGGCCAGTTCATCCCAGGAAGTTTGAAATCAGGTTTAAATTGAAGAAACCTTTGAGTGGGCTTTAGATTTTGCACATTCAAAGCATTTCCCCTGCCCCTATAGGTTAGGCTACAAACCCACCTGGACCGTTAATTACAGATGGTTTTTGATGCTACTGTTATAATTTGTTGCCTTGGAGAACAGATAACAATAGTGTTAACATTCCTATCCTGTAATCTCTTGTCCTGAGTTTAAGTGGTTTACTGTTCTGTAAGCTTGCAGGTTAAATTTGAATATGCAAATAACCAACTTGTTGAAGTAGTTTATCATTAGAACCTGAAATATTTTGAGCAATTAAAACTTTGCCTTAAACAATGCCTGGAATTTACAAAAAGCCTTTCATTGTTCAGTTTATAAATAGTTGGACCCAGCCAAACTCTTACTAAGCAAAACTCTGGAACCCATTATTAAGCAGATATTTTTTTGGTAGTAGAAAATAGTGCATTGCTTGGCAGGATCCAGCATGTATTATCAAGATTATATCTTCCTAATATATTTTTTTTCAAATAATGGGCAATTTAGTTGAACAAGGAATGTGGTTGACAAAGTATACCTTGATTTCCATAAAGCATTCACCTAAGTCTTCCATGAAACTCTAACAGAAAAGATAATAAAACGCGGCCTGGACTATGATCCCATTTAGAAGGGCATAGGAGTATTTGAACACTTGTACCCATTGAGTGTGGATTTATGGGCATTGCCTTACTTTCCTGCCACTGGAATGGGAAAGCAGCTGCTTTTTAAAAAGGTTATCACCTTTCCCACCTGCCTCTCATTGCAAATTCTAACATGTTCTCCTGTTGTGGTTTGAAAAGAATCTTCTATTTTGATGTCATTTTTGATCTTGTCTGCTTTGGCTGAAGTCTTGAACTTCCTGAGGAACTCCAACAGTTCATGGAAACTTCATAGAAGACCTACCCCTGCATGACTGTGGCAATACAGATAGTCCTCAACTTACAACAGTTCATTTAGTGACCATTCAAAGTTTTTCAATGGCACTGAAAAAAGTGACTTGTAGCCATTTTTCACTAACTGTTATAACATCCCACATGGTCAAAATTCAGATGCTTGGCAACTGATTCATATTGATGATGGTTGCAGCATCCCAGGATCCTGTAATCCCCTTTTGAGATCTTCTCACAAGCAAATACCATGTTACTAATTTTTCAACTGCAGTGATTCACTTAACAACTGTGGCAAGAAATCGTAAAATGGGGCAAAACTCACTTTTAGAAAGTTTCACTTAGCACCATAAATTTTGGGCTCAATTGTGGTCATAACTCAAGGACTACTTGAGTGGTCCTGATCTTAATGGATTCTAATAAATATGCTTTTGGGGGGAAAACACAGTGGTTAAGAGTTTTGCAGAAAGGTGAGTATGACAATTTCCTTTCCAAGGTGACTGGAAAAATGATGAAATGGTAGAAGAGAAGGTCAAACTTTGTATATCTCATGAAACTGAGATGGAGTTACATATGGAATAACAAACTTATTACTTAGCTAATATACAATGAACTGAAGTATGCAGATTATTCAAGGCACAATGGATATTATGTTATAATGTCTGAAGAATGTACTTTTGACAGATCCATCAAATTGAAAGAAATGTGCAGAATCTCCCATTCCCTATTTTGAACATTTTTCAATATAATTGTTACATATATTAACTGTTTGATTCACAACCCTAATAAGGCAGTAAAGCAGGACCATGTCTTGCTTTTACAAAGGCATGGAGCTTAGATATTCATGGAACAAAATATGTGGAAGATTTGATTTTGCTCTTGTTCCCCAGAAATTCTTTGCACCCTGTATTTTAGAAATGGGAAATTAATATGCATTGAAAATAGAAATAGAAATGGATCTATTAAAATAAAATGGGGGGGTTTATACAGTTGTTTCTTCCTGTTTGGTGCTGATTCAATCTTGGCCTAGCAGCCACTCACTTTGTATCATGGTGTTCAGGAGGAACACTTACACCTGTAAAGAGGATTTTTTTGGGTGGAGGAGAAGAGGAAATACATCGTTCTTTGGACTGAAGACTCAACTCTGTAACAATCATTACACTAATTTACTTTGCATGAAAATAACTCATTTAAGAGAGTTGAAAATTGAATTTCATTTACCTGATTTTATACAGCTGTAATATTTAAATGTAATTATATATTTACAGACTTCTTTTTTCTTCCTAATGCTTATAATGCACTATGCTATTATCCTTCTAATAATGTCCTAAACACTAATGGGCAAAATAAATGTTCACATCCCATTGGTTGCAGTGCTAGGAATCCAATTATTAAACCATATTTCATAATTAAATGTATTAAAGGAAACACACGATGAAATCTTCCTAGAAACTAGACACAAAATGTAAAAATTATTTTGTATTGTAAGTACACTAAGCTTATACAATTATAATATTCCAACCCTAATATATTCTTGGAGCCATATCTTGTCTGTTTGGTGCTAACACCTTTTTTATGAGGAAAGGGGACCTATTGAACTTCAGATGTTTATCAGCTCTTGTCCTGATAAATTCCAAGTTGTGTTATCTAATACAAACCAGTAGTATTCAACCTTTGGATTCCTATCGTACATAGACTGTCTCACAATGTTTTGTTCTTTGAATTTTAATTATCTGATTTCTTTAAAGAGACCTGTTTGTCATAGCAATGAGAACATATGCACATTATATACACTAGTACAAACTGTGTTATGCTACTCATTAGAACCAAGCCAGGGGTGGGTTCTGGATATTTTTACTGCCAGTTCGCTCAGGGTTGCGCTGCGTGCATGCGTGTGAAGCGCGCATGCACACAGCAATTGAAAACTAGCTTCTGCACATGCGCAGAAGAAAAATCCAAGATGGCTGTGCCCACGGAGACACCAACGGGACTGGCTCCATGACGTCATCGCCAAGTTACTACCGGTTCTATAGAACCGGATAGAACCAGTAGGAACCCACCTCTGGACCAAACACAGAAAAGTTAAATAATCATTTTCCATAGATATTCCAGGTAGCCATGGTGATCCCCTTTTGAAGTATACATTCTTTACATCATTTTGGCTATGTGGACAAACATTGATTTCCAGATATAATTTCTAATCGTTTTACAGAAAATAAGTAATGTTCTAACAAATACTATCAAAGCTTCTCAGAAAATTATGATTTTTTCTTAAATTGTACTGAAGATTCTTGTAGTGCTGCAGTGTAACAATCTGAGTTGATAATGGAGCTAGATTCAAGAAATCTCATGGGGATAACATCATCTGTGTCCCGTGTGAATAGCATATCTGCTTTCGCAGTGCCTAGAAACTGTGCAAGTGAATCCTAACAAGACAGAGTAGCTTTAAGGCCATTAGAGATTTGCCATTGTTATTTCAGGACTGAATGATGAGGTTTGAAAGGTTTATAGTTAAGAGAAGAAATATGGGGAAAAGATACTTTGTTGCATTTTAGGAAAAGTTGATACATTACTATAATAGTTGCTACTTGCAATGAAGGGGGAAATCATTTTCAATCTTTATTTTTTCTTTCTTTTCTATTTTCCTTTTTTCATTCCTGTACTTTCTACTCTTTTATTTTTTGTTTGCATTAGTTTTCATCTATTTAATTGTAACTTTTAAGATGATGATCATGATGATCATGATATTGATGTCGTCCATTAAGTCGTGTCTGAATCTTCCAATCTTCCAATCTTGCATTGCATCTTTGAGTTGTTCTATGCTCTGGCTGGAGTCAGCTTTCTTTCACCCTTCATGTTCTTTTGCAGCCTGGTTTCCTTTTACCACTAACTCTTCCAAGCATAATTGCTTTCTCAACTTTCAATAAAGTTACTATAAAAATAATATGACCCTTGTGCTCATGTGAAGTGTCAAACTTGAGAACAATTTCCCCTTGTGTAATCTGCTTTGTTCTTAAACAATTCATGTGAAAGTCATTGTTTGAGGTTACAGGTTGTTCATTTCATTCTTGAACACACAAATCAGCTGTTCTATGTTCACTATGTTTATAATGTTGGCCCAGCATGCACAGTATTCACACTAACTATCACAATAAATAACCAATATCCATAGCAATAGCACTTAGATTTATATATTGCTTTACAGTGCTTTACAGCCCTCTCTCAGTGGTTTAACAGAGTCAGCCTATTGCCCCCAACAATCTGGCTCCTCATTTTACCCACCTCGGAAGAATGGAAGACTGAGTCAACTTGAGCCCGGGGAGATTTGAACTGCCAAATTGCAGACAGCCGGCAGCTAGCAGAAATAGCCTGCAGTACTGTACTCTAACCACTGCGCCACCTTGGCTCTAATTGAATTTCAATTAGAGAGAGTCTTTGATAATCAAACATTCAATCATAGTACATTGTCTAAAGCACCTTGATGGGTATCCACTGCAGACTTTCATTTCAGAAACAATTGTAATTCAACCTTTTCTCTCTTCAACTTTCTGCCAAATGAAGTGAGAGAACAGATGCTACAGGACATGCCAGAGCTGCTTATGTGTCAGTAATGTTATCTGTTGATAACTTATGTAAGATTGAAGGCATTATTTTTCATTCAGCCTTCAAGTACATATCCTTGGTCCAGTTGTCCAAGAGTTTATGAAATTTAATGTAGAATCCACTTCAAATTTGTGTATATAGCTTTGTTGAATTAATGGAGTTGTAACGTGCACAATAATTTGCAATTTTCTCAGTTGTGCTTGTGAATTGTCTCTGAAGACAGAAGAACTGACAAAGCATTGAAACGTCATATGTTTGGATTAGTTCATCAGGAATGATAGAGTACAAGTGAGTGAAATCCATAGTATGGTAGCTAATTTAATCCAAACAATGCTTCAATGTTAAATTATTGTAAGAAAGGTCTACATCACATGCCATAAATAAGTAAATAATACTGTCATTATTGAAATGCAAATATGGCAGCATTATTGCATTTAATTATTTATAATTTATATTAACTATTACATTATCACGCTTAAATGCATTCTTAAATTTCAGTCAGTAAAGGGCTGATTTTCTTCTTCTATCATCTTCTTCCTCTTCCCCTTCAACAAGGCCTTTGTTTTCCCAGATCCAAATTGTTTTGCCACTATTAGAGTTTTCCCTTCTTACCTATTTTCATTTGCCTTGACAATGTATTTTAAAAAGCAGTAAAGCAGAAAGCAGTAAAAGAAGCAATAATGAAGGGAGAGACATTACAAAGTGATCCTTAATGGATTGTCAGCTCATGGAGGCAATTCACAAGCTGTGGCAAAATGAGTTCTATGTACAAAAGAAATCAATACTCATTGTAGAATCCTTCCTGCTACACTGCAATTTATCAGCTAAACAGAATACTGTCACATCTCATAGGCTTTTGAAAACTAGTTGCTCTCAGAAGCAATATTTATTCTACATCGCCTCAACTACAGCAGAATCAGATTTGTGTACAGCACTGGCTGTCTGTCTAGTGATTTGAAGATGAGGGAAGAAAACAGGGAGCAAGATAAAGATAACAAACTGAGAGACAATAGGTTGTTTTGACAAAATTCAATCTCAAAGCTTCAAATACAACATCTCCTTTTTCGTGTTTTTAAATTCAGGACAGCCTGAATTCTATAAACTGGTTTGAATCTTAGACTGGTTTCAGAAATAACCCAGGAAGCAACCTGTTACTATATACAGTAATTGTACTCACATTGCAATTTGGGCCCATGGTTAACAGAATAACTGAGTTGGAAAGGACGTTGGAGGTCCAACCCCCTGCTCAAGCAAGAAACCCTATAACATTTCAGGCAAATGGTTGTCCAATCTCTTCTTAAAAACCTCCAGCATTGGAGCTCACAACTACTGGAGGCAATTCGTTCCACTAATTGTTCTCACAGACAGAACATTTTTCCTTTGTTCTAGGTTGGTTCTCTCCTTATTTTATGCAAATGTTGCCCTTGTCAGTTATCTGACCTTCTCCAGCTTTCCTATACCTTCCATGCCATTCCAAGGGGCTGAAGTCAATCTTTTCTTGATGTGAAGTGTTAAGCTGTACTCTTCTTCCCCAGCACTGCAGTCAGATGAAATAGTGGAGTTCAGCAAAGTGTCCATGTGATGACATTGCTCTTTCTACCTCACAAAATATTCATTGTGAAGCAAGCTCATCAGTATGTCCCAGTGTATTCTTTGCATCTATGTATTACATATAATTCATTTAGTAACTTATTCCATTCTTGAACAGTTCGTACAAGCTTTTTCCAACATTCAGCCAGAATCTGTGGTCTTGTATTATTATTAATGCTATTGGATTAGTACCGTATAATATTACACTAATGAAATAGCATATTGATATTATACTATTAACTACTTTAGGTTTTAGAATAGAACAGAATAGAAAAGAACTGGAAGGGACCTTGGAAGTCTTCTAGTCAAGCCCCCTGCTCAAGCAGGTGTGATGACCCAGGGCATGGCACAAAGGCAACCCAGCCAGAGGACCTGTATAAGTCCCTTTATTAACACCAACTGTGCTCCAAATGTCTCCTTTAACTCTCCGGCCTGGAGCGAGCTCTTCTACCAACCTGTAAAATTCTCCCTAATTCCTTTCCAGGTTGCTTCTCTCCTTGATTAGTTTCCATCCATTGTTTCTTGTCCTTCTCTCTGGTGCTTTGGAGAATAATTTGACCTCCCCTCTTCTTTGTGACAGCCTCTCAAATACTGGAATACTGCTATCATGTCACCCCTAATTCTTCTTTTCTTTAGACTAGCTAGACCCAAAACCTGCAGTGCAGCCATTCTTCACATGATTTAGTCTACAGCCTTTGATCATCTTAGTTGCTCTTCTCTGAACTTTTTCCAAAGTCTCAACATCTTTTCTGTAGTAGGGTGACCAAAATTGGTTGCAGTATTCCAGGTGTGTAGAGTAGAGTAGAGTAGAGTAGAGTAGAGTAGAGTAGAGTAGAACAGAACAGAACAGAACAGAACAGAACAGA
>JANHFT010001555.1:411261-422786 GCA_032467955.1 Pseudoxenodon macrops
TAATCAGGGGATAAAATAATGTGCTGAAGCTGACCAGACTAAGGACACTAGCCAGATGAATATCTGGTAGGCAGATTCTTTTCCCTATTTTTCTCCCAAAAAACTCAGGTGCGTCTTATACTCAGGTGCGTCTTATACTTCGAAAAATACGGTATATTTATTTTCAATAAAAATTAAAACACCATTCTTGACACAGACATATGAGAAACTCCCCTTTTTTATTTCTTCTGTTGAGAAAATTTGACATTTATTTCTACACTGGGCTATATGTAAAACACTCTGAGTACTTGGAAATATAATATAAAGATTAAACATTATTATATGACATAATTCTATACTCATTATTCCGAATCTTAGTAAGAGATTTTCTAATAAGAAATACAACCATTGGGCTTCAGAAAACTTTTTTTAAATTCTTTTTTTATCGTGAGAAACTAACATACAGTTCTCAAAAATCATCTGAGTTTATTATCTTTCTCATATACTATTTCAATATTAGAATTCCCCCATTCCAACAATGGAGATTTATGTGCTTAAGAATTTCTCGGTGTATTTACTATAGCTATTGAACTCCTCAAGGACCAACAGAGTTATTCCCACCTACTTAATGTAATGAAACACAGAGAGCAAGGCCAAACGTATTTATCAGTCAATTTATTTGTGTCCATGGGCCTCCAAAATTGAAAGTCATTTCAATAATATTAGGCCAATCAGGGCTGTGCAACCACTACCTGTCCCAGTCAATGATGAATGCTCATTTATTCTATTGGTGCATCTGAGCATGTATAACATTAAATTTTTCACACATGATGTTCTAGCCAACATTAGCTCCATATTGAGGTCATGCTTACTTACACTGATCAGGACATAAATGGCATAATGGGAGTAAGAAGTTATGCTGCTGCTTCGCATCCTGGCAGATATTGTTTAAAACTGGTTTACACAGTTCTAAAATTCAGTAGATTATCTATGTCAGTGAAATCAGAGAACGGCACTCAACAACTCGATGTTATAACACCAAGCTGAAAATATTAGTATTTTTTTTAGATTGCAAAGATATATAGATCACTTACTCTATAGAATAAGCCTGACTTGTTAGATCCTACAGGGTTTTACAGGGTTTATATAAATATAAGAGCTTTCCAGGCAGATGGCACAATCTAACAGTTCAAAATCATTTTCCTCAAGACAAAAAATCTACTGATTTATTTCAAGCGGCACCCTGGCTCTTTGATTAAGTCAAGCTGGGATTACAGGGATTTCCCATCGAACATTAGTAAAAGTCTAACATCTGCTGTGTGCTGAATTTGTAACATGAAAAACAGGCTGCCAAGCTGCTTTTGTTTGGTAAGGTCACTTTTCAGGCTTCTGTCCCTGTGTACAAATAACACCTATAAAAGCTGGACATGTCATGATATCCATGAATGATTTTCTTCCTATGTCCTGCAAATAGAAATACAACAGCAAATTATTCCCCAAATAGTCAATACCTAAGAACCTACCTTTTGGGATGGTAATCTGTTGTCCAAGGTCAAGGGTGTCAAGCTCATGTCATCATGGCAGCATCATGTGACGTATCGGGACTTTGCTAAACCCTTTGCTAAACTGGGCATGGGCGTGGCCAGTGCATGACACATCTGGCAACGGGCCGTGAGTTTGACTGCCCTGGCCTATGTAATTCATAATTAACTGATTTAACTAGATAGATATCACCTATCCGAGATTGACTCTGTGGCCTTCTTTATTTGCAGGACACACTCAAGCACTGCCTCTAGAGAAGGCCTGATGAGCAGGCTTCAGATATGTTGGATTTATTTGGGCATTTATATTATATTGAGTTCAGCAATAATGGAGGGTTTTAGGGTACAAATTCAGGAAGGACTGGACTTTGAGATTAATATCACATTGGAGCCCACTAATTAATTCACTATACTCTTATTCAAACAATAACAAACACTCCTTCTTAGGATTCTCTTTAAGAATCATAAACTGTGCATTTGTTGTTAATCATTGCTATTGTTGGAGTTGGAAGCTGATATGATATACTTTAAACTACCCATAAAATTGTTCATGGACATCAAGCCATGTCCAGGTGTTATTTGTACACAAGGATAGAAGCCCGAAAAGTGATCTTACTGAGGTAGATTCCAATCTGTATATGCACATTTTAGAATCATTATAGCAATATATAAATATGCCATAATATCCTTTTCCCGTGTGCATTTTTAAATTCTAATTCTTTTAAAATTTGAAGGTTAATGATTTTGTTAAGTTGCTACTAAAACATGAGCCACACATATTTCTCATCCATTTCCAATGACCCTTTTCAGCAGGCACAGCATTCTGGCATATTGGCCTCTCAGAAGGCCTTAAGACTATGATGCTGACTGAGCCTGGATTGTGTTTTCCTTTGCTTTCCTTTGCTTTCCTTTGGTTGAAGAGTTGATTATTTTTACCTGGCATCTTCTGCTGTTCTTTTTACTGTTTTTATGTAGAGGTTTGCTGATATGACTTGTATCTGCCTGGAGTTATTTGGTTAGGATGGGCAGCCATGTAAATTTGTAAGATGAGTATCTAAGTAAATATTAGAGTGTACTTGCTTGTGATACAGTCTTTTGCCTAGGTTTTTTGGCTAGAGTGGTTAAAGTTATTTCCAAGGAATGTGTATATGTTTCTCATTGTTATCCAGTTTTGGCATCTTTTTGTTCCTTTGACTTATTGTGTTGTTTCATTGGGGTTTGTGTGTGTGTGTCTGTGTTTTTACATTGGGAATAGGGAGTCAGGCAGTGTACAATAAACAAGCAATCGAGCCACCTAGGATTTGACCTGAGCATAAAATCATAGGTCTAACTACTAGGCTATACTTTTTTTCACAGTGGCTGTGAATATTTCTACTAGATTTCCTTGTAAAATAATCAGCAAGATTAATAAAATATGAATTTGGAGCCACAGTAGTCTATCATTATTTTTTTATTTTTTAATGACCTATTTATGAATCTCCTAATTTAAAATGAAAATCAGATGATGAGCAGTTAAGATGAGACAGGGACTGTGTTGCTCTGATGTTCCATTCCAAAGATAAGACCCACAGCATCTCTATGAAAGCTTATAAAGACTATAATGAAACTGCCATAGTCATCTTTTCTTTATTTCCCCCAATATCTTGGGGACCCTGTCTTAATGTTCCCTTTTATTCATATTCATTTTATGTATTAATAACCATGTTTATACCTATATATGTTATCTAATAAGTGCTTGACAAAAATAAATTTAAAAAAAAAAGAATGATGCAAGGAACATGACCCCTTCCCTTCATTCATAGGAGCTATGTTATGTGGCAAAGTAACTTCATGAGGTTGTGTCACTTTTGAACCCTAATCAAAACAAATTATCCTCTTGAAGATTTTGCCAGCATTAATGGGCAACCTGGTTATATAATTTTGCAAAAGCGTGACCTGCTTGTGTGAACTATTACACTATTTTTAGCATAAAACACCTACAGGAAATTAAAAGCAGCACAGAATACTAAAGAACATAGAGACAGAAGTGGTCTCCATCCATTGGTAAAACAATCCATCAGTTTTCTAAGGATTATATAGATTTTTTTCCCCTACCAAGTCTATAAGCAAATTTCTAGGCTTTACAACTGAAAAAAAATATGGTAGTTGCTTACAAGATAATGAGGTGGGTACAATAGAGTTGAGATATATTTAACTGAAATCATATCAACTAATAATAAGTTCCCATTTGGATTTATTTAATGGCAAATATCATAAATATCAGTTGCAAGTAACCATTAACAGGACTAAAAGGCCACAATGTTGAGTCATATACTTCTCAAAGAAAAACAGAGGGGCTTTAAGGGACTTATAGAAAACTTCTTACAAAAAAAATTGACTGACTTTATGCACTTATGTTTGTTGAATTAACCGGATTTATAATACTCTTGCAAGAAAGCCTCTGTACAGTATTTATGCACTTATTAAAGTAAATTAAAAAATAAATGCAAAATTAGCATACTTTATACTTTCCTTCTCTCATTAAGAATCCATTAAAATTAACTCTGCAAAGTTTTTTTTTAAATAGTAATAATTGGTTGTCTCTGATAGATAAATTAATTTTAAGGTCAATTATACTGATACAATGTTAGAAAAGTTTCTTTCCTGCTGTCTCTTTTAGTTAATGTGCTGGCCTTTATCCATACTTGGCAAATTTGTGACTTTTTAAGTAATACAGGGACTTGAGCAAATGTCCTGGGAAGAATGAAAAATGTCATTAATGCACTAACATTAGCAATTTGCCAAGTTTCACTCTATTCCATTTGTCACCACGATTCTAATTATACAGCCAATCGTTTTACATTATGTTGTCATCAGCTGACAGCATCTGCATTTTCAGAGCAAGTACATGGAAGGTAAGCATGCCAAATAGCATTTATTATTGCTGTTGCATATGCACAAGTTTTATCAATTTCACACCACTCTTATTTGAAAAATTCATGCCTGTTAACTGCTCAGCTCTTATACCTCAAAACAGTCATGGTGATGGTGGGGATGATGGACATATCCCATATTTTTTTCATAATATAATCAAAATTGTCAAGTATTTATTTAAAATAAAAGATACATTAAAAAAAACACCAAATGAAATTGCTGAAGCTAAGTGACCTGGTGTTTGAAGAAACAAAGATTTCATTCAATCTACAGGAGTTTAGTTAAAAACAAACAATTTATATTGTTTTAAGCTACATACAGAGCCAGATCTTAGTCCTATTAAAATACCGGAGAGTAACACAGAACACATAAGTCACATGCGATTTACAATTTTCCTGCATATCAAACAATTAAATATGAAATATAAACATAAACCAAACCAATTATTAAAATAGTATAGTGAAGATGTTATAAAATATATTACAAATACTGGTTGGAAAGACAGGGAAGGGGAGAAAAGTCAATATTGCCCAGCTGAAAGACTCCCTAGAGAAGCTTCACCCTGCTTTACCTAGAGATCTAAGGTCAGAATGGGACAACTCATCGCAGCCAGCTTACCACGGCCAACTTGCCATGGTCAACTCACTACGGCAAATTCACCATGGCCAACTTGGCATGGCCAGCACACCATGGGACCACTTAACAATTCCAATTAATTATTTAAAATATTTTTTTAAAATAATTTTGTCATTCACATTTCATTTGTGAAATGCCCTCATTTGGCATCCTTTCTTTAATGATTGTATTTCACTATTTCTTTGATATTAGTGTAAGTCTTGTCCTGTGTATAGGTGGTTGTGATGAGTTGGCTATGGCGATTTCACTAACGGTGACTTGGTCATGGTGGGTTGTCATCCAATCTAGGTGGATATTTCCACCTGGGAGGTTTAGAGAGGTGCAAATCTCACAAGGTGAAAGATTTTATGTTCTGACAGATTTGGGATTGAGTCATGAATGACCTCCACATTCATGAGTTAGCGTCAGCTGGCTTGGAAATGTGCCTTCCTATCTTAAATTTGAGAATTATTTTGTTAAATAATTGCCCAGGTAGAAAGCAGGAAGAAATAGTTTATATCTTACAGATTAAACAAGAATAAGCATGTTTTCTGAACTCGCAGAACATAAAACTTAGATTTTCTCCATATATTGCTAACACTGAGTGCTAACACTCAGCAGTAGAAAAGAGAATTAGAGATGCAAAAAATAAAGGATGTTATTACAGTGAAAGGCTTAAAATTGAGCCAAGGATACCACAAGCCCAAATAGCATGGATAACTAAGTATTTGTATCCCTGTATTTGTGAGATCCAAGTACATATAATTGGTAACTGGGGCAAATTCCTGGTGTATCCGCTAATTGATCCTCATTTAAACTCAGAACAGTGCTCGCCTCTTTCATGCAGTGCCAAAAAAAAACACAGTTCACCTGAAAAAAAGGAGAAGAGCAAAGCAGTCCCCCCCCCAAAAAAAACTGACATGAAACACAGAGGTCTTAATTTGTCTGTGGGAGATCAATGGGAAAAATATTGTTGAAATTTCTCTCAGAGGGGAATTCTACTTTATAAGGCCATGATCCCTGCCAATACCTCACACGGTTGATCAAAAGAAGCCTGGGAGAGCTTCCATGTGTTCCTCTTTTAATGAGACATTTGTATATTGCAGGTGTTTAATGCCTTTTCAAATGAAGCTGAGTAGAATTTCCCATCAAACTCAGGACTATTGATTTCTGCCATACGGAAAATAAATACAGAACATAATGTGATATGTTTAGCATCAAGTGTTGAGAAGCTCTTGAATAGCTGCTCAGGAGTGGTCCACATTTGAAAAACCATGTCATGGTAGCTTTTAGTCATTATTCTGTGTCACATACTCAGAGACCATCAACTTAGAGCAAACAATTTAGAGCACAACTTAAAGCGCTCTAAATTGTTTGCCCTAAATTTAGAGCACTGGAATGACCCAATATTTAGTTTGGCAGTAATGAGAGATCCTCACCCCTTCATTTTGCAATGCCCAATTGAGCCTTCTCCAGTCTAGGTATATCCAAATGTGTTGGGTAACAACTTCCAGAATTCCCCAGCCAGGGACAGCATCTGTTTGGGGAGGCTTAGAATATTTTCAGCCAACTGGAATCCTATCTAGCAGCATTCAACCAACTGTAGAATTAGATCCAATAGATTTGATTAGGTCTCTACTAGCATGTCCTCCAAGAAAAACAGACCTACCTATAAGTTGCCTTGTCCTTGCAAGGGTTTTGCCATCCCCTATTTCAGTAATACCTTCCCCCAATTTTCCATTTATGTTAGTAGTTTCATTTTCAATATTTGTGTTTCTGCCATAAGAGAGAATCAACAAGTTTGTTTCCTTTCACGAATACTATACCACTCTCTCTCTGAAATACCAACCTGTCAAAAAATATATCTGAAGAGTTGGTGAAAAGGGAAGGATGAATTATTTTCTGAGGAAGGATTACTTGAAATATATACCTGCATTCATTTTGGAAATACAGAATGATTTATATAAAACTTGTTTAAAGATTTGGCCACTAAATCTCAGGAGTTAATTCATGACTCTATGCCTTAATTCTACACACATAAAGCGCATATGCAAAGTATATACAATACAATAGTATCAAATTCTACATGAAAATTATTCAACCCTAAAAAAAAAAGTTCACAATAAGAAGCTTAATCTTGCTATCTTGTTCTAAAGAGCATGAAGCAGGAAGTCAAATATTGTCTCACTAAGGAGCTTGTTCAAAAGGCAAGCTATTATTTCCATGCCTCATTGTTTCCCCACCTCTGGTGATAACATTACTGAAAATAACAGTAAGAAAACAACTACCTTGGATTCAAAGCGAGCAAGCAGAAAGAGGAAATACAGCACTGTCCTTCCCCCAAATGTTGCACAACAGTAGTGTTCTCGTATTACTACAATATATACTGTATTGGGATACAACATAAGAAAACATGATTACAGGCTGAAGTATGAAACCTTTCATGGATTCAAGGCTTGGATAATGAATGTATTCTGTAGATTTGGTAGCATTTTTAAATGCAGCATCCTCTTCCTTAGTCATAACAGATTAACTAACATTTGGTACAGCTCAGCCTTTTTGCCTCCGATATATTTTCAAATAAAATTATTTCAAATGTAGTTTTATCAACAAAAAAAAACCAAAGCAGTTTATTTCCCCTTGTTCTTTTTTATGCTTATAATGGAACACAATCATCTATCTATTTTAGGCTTACTCAGACCATTCTAAATAAATGGCAAACAACTGAAATCAACTGACAAAACTGTTTTTATTCCTTGCTTAATAACAGAAACATATGTGCTCGTCATACATGGCCTTTTGCTTCTCCTCCCCCACACCCACAAGTCAGCGGAGAGTGGCAGATGCATGGGTAGCTTTAACAAGATTATCCCTCCCTCCCTCATTGCTGAAGCCAGACTATTTAGTTTGGAGCCACAGTGTCTTTTAAAGCTAGCATTTACCCTAATAATAAGATAATGTGCTGAAGGATTGTCAAATAAGTTTTAATATTTGTAAATGGCAATGTAAATTACCACAATTGCACTAATTTGCTAACAAGAGTGATGGAAGACTAGATGGCTAGGAACCCCCCCCCCTCTGAATCTAAACTCAGATTAACTAGTTAAAGATGGGATGTTCAGTTTCAGACCTGTGCAATTTGCATCTTCACCACTTCTATTCATGTGTTAGCCCTGAAGTGAGCCTGGCTGAAGTCATCTTGGAGGTTCCAGGGTTCCCACCCAATGGTGGGTGGTGATAGTTAGATGAGGTTTTGTAGCCAAAACAATAGTTTTCCTGTGGGAACCAAGGATGTTCTCACAGGTGGCTGGCCAGAGGAGGAGCCAGTAACCAAGCAACTGACCAGCACTTGGATTCGACAGAGAACACTTTTACTTTTAATCAGGTGAAAGCTGTGGGAAATTTTAGAGTCAGCTTTCATCAGTTGTGCCAATACAATGTATCCAATAAGCCATTCTTTGAGGAGCTTGCCAGCCTCAGAGTTTTGCTTTCTATGGGTGCAATACTTGGAACGCTGACATCATGTTTGTGTTTTTCTTACGGCAAATTTAGTTTATACTTACTTGGCTATTGGTTGATCACTATGATCAAGCTGCATCATTATCATTCTGGAAACAATTAGGTCATTTAGAAAGTAAGAGACTTGACCCCTTTTCTCATTCTAAATTGAATTTATGGAAAAACCCAATTTTTTAAAAAATAAGAAAAAGATGGAGGGGGAATTGGATGGAAGTGGGAATATTGACTTTAGACCAATTGATAGATAATGAACATGAATGTTTAACACTTGCTGTGTTAACTGATAAATATCATCTATCTGATGTAACCCAATGGCAATATTTATAGCTACAGCATTGTTTGGATCAGCAACATTTTCAGCTTCTGAGGCAACTGAGATACTACAATAACTTGTTAAATTCTTTAAAATGAAAAAAAAAAACTGGTATTAGGTCTTACAGATATTTGTTATCAACAAATCAATAGGTTAAATATCAGATCGATTTTGATTGATATATTTGATATGTACATCAATTTTATCATTTGATATATTGGATATGCAGATGCTAAGAGTGAGTGAAATAAAGGACAAAACTTCCCTTATTGCCTAGACAATGGGAAAGCGTCTTAACTTTTCCAGCAAGTGTGTCGATGGACCTCAAACCACAACATAGCCCAAAACAAGTAAAATTTAGAATTCACTGGATTCCATTACATTTGTATAGAAAAGCACTAAGCATTCTGTTGGAGATGTAATGAGGATAATGCTTCTTTAAAACATGTCTTTTCTACAGTGTTCTATATTTAGCAATACTGCCAACCTAGCAGTTTGAAATCACATAAAAAATGCAAGTAGAAAAATAGGGACCACTTTGGTGGGAAGGTAACAGCATTCCATGCGCCTTTGGCATTGAGTCATGCTTGGCCACATGACCACAGAGACATCTTCAGACAGCGCTGGCTCTTTGGCTTAGAAATGGAGATGAGCATTGCCCCTAGAGCCAGAAACAATTAGCACACATGTGCATGGGAACCATTACCTTCACCTATATTTAGCAAGTTTTGGGAGTAAGTATTAGACTATATATATAAATAGAACTGTGCAACAAAACTAAACTTTTCAGAAGAACATTTCTTTGGGAATACATACCTATTACTGGTAAATGGAATTTAACATACATGGATTCCAGGGTTGGGTTATGAATATTTTTGCTGCAGGTTTGCTCAGGGTTGTGCTGTGTGTGTGAGTGTGAAGCATGCACCCACACACACAGCAATCAAAAACTAGCTTCTGTGCATGCGCAGAAGCAAAATTCAAGATGGCAGCAACCATGGAGACACCGATAAACCGGCTCCGTGACATCATCACGGAGTTACTACTACTATAGAACCAGATAGAACCGGTAGGAACCCACCTCTGATGGATTCCCTGTGCCCTTGCTATGGCCAAAAGACTGATGTTGCAGCATTGGAAAGATAAATGTATGATGTATACTTTGTATGAAAAAGTATACTTCAATATACTATGAAATTATTTATTCAAAATGCAATAGGTTAAAAAAGAATGAAAATTATATCAGCGTATTAGTAATAAATATATGACTTAAATAATATTTACATTAAAGAATTAGATATAGAATTTTAAATGTTATTAGAATACAGTGTACTTTGTTTACTTTTTCTATCTAGTTTTTTCATTTTTAAAATACTTTTTATATAGTGTATTTTTTTCTTTGAGAATGTATATATTTGCATTGTAATTTTCTTTGTGTTTTCTTTTTTCTTTTTCTTCTTATTATTTAACAAAATAAAAAATATTTTTAAAAAACCCATCACAAACACTATTTTCCTCAGAATGAATGTGTACAGATGGGAACAAGCCGCGATCACAAACTCTACTTCATCTTCAATTGTTTCTATTAATAAACTTGTGTGTGTCTATGTGTCTGTGTATCTGTGTTTGTATCTGTGTAATCAAGAGAAGGAAGGGGAGGGGAAGGGGAGGAGGAAGAAAGGGAGGGGGAGGGGAAGGAAGAGAAAGGGTAGGAAAGAGAAGGGAAGAAATTTGCCCCATTCCCTATCCCTTTGAGACCTCTAGAATGCCCTCTCTTTTCCCCCTCCCATTTCTAGAATCAACTTGAGAAACAGACAGTCCTCATTTAGCGACTGCCTTGTTTAAGATTGCCTCATTTAGAGACTGTTCAAAATTATGATGAAAGGTAATTTTATGACGAATGCCCATATTCGCAAATCTGTAAAGCAATGGAAAGCTGAAGTAAGATCATCAGCATAGTCGTGGTTTCACTTGGCAACTGCTTCATTTATCTTAAATTGAGATGCCAGTCCCAATTGTAGTCATTAAACAAGGACTACCTATAGTCATCCGTGTTTTATGTCCAAGAACAGAGACCATATGATGATAACAGAAAGTATCATGTTGCTTTCATGTTAAATTTGATCATTTAACAGAATCACAGAGTTGGAATAGATCTTGGAGGTCTTCTAGTCCAACCTGCTGCTCAAGAAGGAAACTTTATATCATTTCAGACAAATGGTTGTCCAACCTGTTCTTAAAAACTTCCAGTGTTGGAGCATCCATTACTTGTTCCACTGATATATATATTTTGCATTAAAAATCTATTTAAATAAAAGTGATGTGGGCATCAAGGAGAATATCCTTGAATATATTGGTACTCTAGATACCACAGTAAGGATTTATAGACTGTTCATGGGATCAATGAAAATACTTGCTTCTATTATCCCACTCCTCCCCTCCCCCATGCATATTTAATCTATCCAGATTGTTATGCACATTCTGTTGAAATTGTTCTTCTATGACAGGCAAAAAGAATAGAGACCATCTGGCATTCTCCTTGAATAGTGTGGCTTGAGTAACTGAAAATCACTAATGGCAGGAAGCAGCTAGCTATTTGCATGGAAAAGTCACTACACTAAAAGCAACAACAACCCCCCCCCCCC
>JANHFT010001555.1:426470-437762 GCA_032467955.1 Pseudoxenodon macrops
TTAGCCACGGCCACAGAATTGGCAAAAATGTATGTTTTGCCAGCTAGCAGGCTGGCAAAGAAGCCTCACTTTACCCGTCACTGCGGCTGCAACAGCAGGGAAGGCCCGTCAGAGGCGAGAAGGGTCACAAGTTTTTCTTTACATTGCAAGGGCCAGGAGTTGCTCCAAGGCTGCAGGTGCCGGGGAGGGGGGGGAAACATTGCCCGACTGCCCCCTCCCAAAGCAAGGTTTCAAGCTTGGCTGGAGAGACGGCTTTTCTTTTAAGAAAAGCCCGAAAGGGCTGCAAGATCCAGAATGGCATGTCTCACAACCCTCCCGCGCCCCATGCAGGGTTGAGTTCAAAACTTACCTTGCCGGCTGTTCAATGCCTCCCGGGCCGCGTGGGCGCACCTCATGCGCACCCCGTGCGTGCACGCATGCACAGTAATATAAAAGCCCCAAACATTTTTTTAAAGCCAAAAATGATATTGCGACACATGCGCAGTGCAGGAAACTTGGTTTCCATGCATGCGCAGAAGAAGAAAAAATCAGAAATTCCCCCCAAAAAATGGGTCGCCCACGGAGCAATAGAACCGGCTCCGTTACGTCACCAGCGGCCTACTACCTACTTGGTAGAACCGGTCCGAACCGGTAGGAACCCACCTCTGCTATAGACCCTTTTTATTCTTCTCTTATTCCGAATGGAATTCCACAAGCACCAATCCCCTAAATGTATAGTTGGACATTTCTTTACTTGCTCTTTGTCAAAAATTAAAATCTATTTTCTATAATTCTTACAAACACTGCAAAGGTATTATAAATGCATGGAATTTCTGAATAAGACTTTATAAATGCATGAAGTTTCTGAATTCTCAGAAATGTCAGTTTAACATATTTTCCTTTATATAATTCATATTAGTCCTGTCAAATAGAATTTTCGCAAAGATTACAATATTGATTTTAGCTTTATACATATAAAGTAAAGATAATACAAACACTACCTCGAGTTATTATCTTATGCTGATACAGAGAGAAAAAATAAGTTTAATTCAACTGGGATATCCTATCAATACTTAAAGGTAATTGCTGAAGATATTTACTTACCTTATTTGATAGAAAAGAAAAAAGAATACATAATGTTTTAGTTTCACAGTTAATTAAAATTTCAAATACTTATCCTTATACGTGTCTAGCCAAATGCAAGTCCTGCTATTTTAATGGATTTTTTTTCTCAGTTAAATGTACATAGGACTAGAGCTATTTTTCATTCTTTATCATAGCCTCAAACTCTGATTCATCTAGAGTAAGAGTACTCTTACCTGGGGCTACAGTTATTAAAGGATATTAAAAAAATCTATCAGGTAATGCTGTGATATTACCAGGACGACCATAGTTGAACTTTTAATTCTCACAAATCAACATTTTAAAATTAAAAATACTCTTAAAAATAGGTTAAATTGGTACCATCAACATTTGGTCTATTTACCACTAAATTTCAGTGGCCCAATCTCAGATGCTGCTAGCTTAAAATGGGAAACTAAAGAGTTTGGGTCCTTGGTTTAACAACTATTGGCTTTAAAGACCACTCCTTTCTCCAATTACTCTATTAAACAGAGGGTTTACACAATTGATTTACATTCAATATGTAAATACTTTAAAAGAAGAAAAAATGGAAATTCAATATAGAGGGAAACTTACACTAATTTCTAACTGAAAATTTCACTGAACTAATTTCACTAACTGAAACTTGGGCAAATTTGACATAATGGAATACATGGACAACCTTGGAGGTCCCGCCTAGGAAATGATCAGACAAGAGAAGGGGAAGCCCACAGTGGATTAATGATCAGGGGAAGCAACCTAGGAATGACTCATCTTAATTGATCAAGCAGTTTAAAATGGAAGTTTGTATCTTCAAATTTGCAGGATTCTATTGTTGTAGCCTTACAAATAGAATTCGCTCATCCCATCATGCTTCCTGCCTGGATTACCTGAGAGGGCAGATACCTCAAATTCTCTTTCTCTGCAGAATTGACAGAATGAGTGTCTGTCCTTGGATTATAACCCTCATTGCTATGTTCCTTTATCCTCTTGTTAGTTTCCATATCTATGGTGTGCACTTCAAAAAAGCATGATCATTTACAAAAAACAGTGAATCATTCAAAAATGAATTATCTCATTTGACTTCTAGCTAAAAAGAGATCAGTAGGATACTGATAAAAACTGTATTATGAGAACCAATATATGCTTTGAGCATCACATTTGTAACCATTATGTCTTTATGAAAAGAGCCATAATAGTCCATTATATAAAAACAAAATGCATGTTGTGGTCCCATATAAGAGAAAAGTTCATTGTCTGATACTACTGATCGTCTTAAAGTTCCACATCAAATATAAGAATAATTCCATACTTTTGGAGATCAGCCCCTCCATTATATAAGGAATATTGCTGATTCAAAAATAGGCCACGAGAGGCCATCTGTTGACCTGGGACAAATCTTGAAAATTAAAACATCCTTCATTAATTGGCAACAGGATTTTCTTGAGTGAAACTCAAGAGATACATTTAAAAAATCTAATTACAGCATGTCAAAAGCAATTCAAAGGATAGGTCATCCTTACAGATAGAAAAAAATGCATCTTCATGCTTGTGGGCATAGGGGTTTGTGAGTTTGGATGAGTAGGAGAGATTAGGTAAGTATGTGTGACAGAGAAGATATTTCAGCTCCAACAATTATTCACGTATTGCTCTCAAAAGGAAAAGAAGTCCTTGGAGAGCAAAATAATTCAAACAACAACAATAATAACAGTAATTCACTTGCTGTAGCATTTTAAATATATAATGCTATGTTTACATTATTTTATTTTGCTTATATGTAACGTGTAATACACAATGCAGGATAGTTTAGCCTCAAATAGATTTTAATCTATTCATAAACCTGGATTTTGTTTTATGCATGGCATGGGTTTTATGTAATTTTGATATTACCGCAACCACTAAATCTCTCTGTTGAATATTTCAAACCTGATGTACACAAAAGCTTCTTTCTAGCTTTAATAAATTTCAGAACTGTCAACTTGATCAATCTGCATTTGGCTCCCTGCCTGTCACAAAATGACTATTGAAAATAGCAATTACCTTTTTAAAATATACCATTTGACTTGTTTCCACAGGGGGGGGGAAATGGTTGATCTGAATACTATACTGATACCACAATTGTGATTCAAATCATACCAGATTTCATTTTGTCCATTACCTCATCATAAATGTTTTTATTTATTATTTACCACTTTCCCATAGGAATCTTTTAACAGTGCACATAGCAATTCACTTCTTCCATGATGTCTGCAAGAAGTAAGCCATTAATCCCTAGCATTTAAGCCATTAGTATATTAGTTCTTATATTTTTCATCAACCTTATGCTTAGATGTTATGTGCTTCTAAGTGCTTATGGGAATGCTATTTCAGCAGTTTAGCTGCCAGACAACATTACTTCCGTGTTGTTGGTGCCCAATGTGGCTCTGATGCTATTTGAAATAAAGTCCAATTGCAAATATGACTCCAAGTAGCGTTTAAAAAAAAAGTTCCTAAATATATTTCCTATTACCAGAGTTGCTATCCTGCTTCCAGCTATGTAATGCAGATTACAATCAAACTATCTTAAGTATGGTCTTTCCTATTCTTTATGAATCATAAACCAGTGTTTTTGAAATTATACTGGTCACTCACCTAATCATTATATTTAACAAAAATTGATGCCAATAATGGATAGCTGTAAAAGTGAATAGGTGATTTTAAATGTTGAAAAGACTTTTTTTTTTAAAAAGAGAACTCCATGAACAAAAGTATCACACACAAAAAAAACCAATTGTTATGGGTTATCATTTCAAAGTCAAATCTATATATACCCATGCTGATAGAGAAGAGGTACATAGAAGAAACTGAGTCAAGATTTCTCATGGAGATTACATTACTTTGGTCATCTAATTGAATACTTACATTGTAATAAAAATATAAGAGTGCCTGGATTTCTAGAAGATCTTTGATATTATTATTATTATTATTACTTCCTTTTGAAGTACTCGAGGGAGCTGTAAAACAGAAGGATCATTCACTCGTGACTTTGATCTTATTGTTCTGAGTGCTGTCAGAAGAAGTATGGCAGACATTTATTCCACTTCTACAAAGTCCTTTTTTTTGGTATGAATTATTATACCGTTTCCCTGAAAATAAGACCTCCCTGGATAATAAGTCCAATTGGGCTTTTGAGAGTATGTGCTAAAATAAGAAACCCCCCAAAAAATATTTAAATGCATGTGCAGCTGGTTGCTGCCATTTCCTCTGGTTAGAGTTAGGGAGACAGAGCTGGAAATCAGGTAAACAGCAAGAGGAGCCCCATCTTGCTCCACAAGCCCCAAAATAATAAGACCTCCCCGAAAATAAGGCCAAGCACTTATTTTGGGGATCAGAAAAAATATAAGACAGGGTCTTATTTTCGGGGAAACACGGGTACATGGAATCGGAACTAACTGCCACCAGTGTATGGATACTTGGCTATATCATTTCCAAGAATTAAAACTTGGAAATTTGGAGAGTGTTTATGTGTTTAGGTTTCTCCAGGCTGTAAGGGATCAGATGTGAGAAAACAAGATGAAGTTTGAATTTGGACGAGATTGAGTTGCTGCTGACCCTGGGAGCTGGATGTCAGGATTCAGATGATACATCAAACGCCTGTATATAACTTTGATGCTAGAAAAACACAAAACAACTCTGGTAAGGGGCTTTTTTATTGCTTTAGCTGATATACTAGCTGAATCTTTATCTGGAGGATAAGGAGGACTGGTCCAAAGTTCTGCAGCTGGATTTGTACCTAAAGTGAGACTAGAATTCCTGGTGTCCCACTTTCTAGCTTGGTGCCCTACCCACTACACCAAGATGGCTCTCAATCACAACAATATACTGCATAATACATAGGTATTTGTTGTTTGAAGTTTTGATATCTGCTTCAAGGTACTCATACATTCCATTCAACCACAACTTTCTTTATCTTCCCATTTTCTTGACTCATTCACTTTCCTTTCATACTTATTTATTGTATTGTATTTACATCCCACCTCTATATTATTTTTATAAATAACTCAAGGCAGGGGACGTATCTGATATTCGCCTTCTCTCCTATTTTCCCCACCACAACAACCCTGGTGCTCAGAGAACGTTACTAGTCCAAGATCACTCAGTTTGTAATTCAGTCTAAATTCTTTCTTTTTTCTTTTTGTGGATGACCAAACTATCTCAATGTCTTTTATACTGATCATTCATTTCTGTATTCAGTCTGCATTCATTTAGCACCTATTCATTCACTGCCCCTTTCCTTGTTTGTTTTACCACACAGATTTCTTAAGTTACCCATATAAATAAACAATACAGTGCCTGAAAAATTCATATGGTATGGTTGGAAAACAGGTTTACAAGTATATCTGTGATGGAAAATGTTTGCTACTTAAATATATGTTGGTAAAGCCTTATAGTTCCATCAGTCTCTGAATTTTTCAACCATTTTTCATTTATTCAAAAGTTATTCAACAACCTTTGGAATTATGGAAGCATATCAAATATTATGTTTTTTTTTTAATGGTCTAAATAGGATTTACAACCAGTTGGAAGATTGCTATTGATTTTTCATGGAAAAATGGAAAGAAAAGGATTGGATCTTATTTTTCTCTACATAATTAATTACAGCAGGAAATAATGGCAATCAGTCCATAGTAGTACATTTGTGAATATTTGCTTTTCAATTGTTACAGTATTTGCCCATGAAACACCCTTGGTTTTTTTTCAGTTGGTCCTACATATGTTTATGTAAAAATGCTTTTTCTTAGTTATAGATTTTGCTGCTTTAAAATAAGCCATTAAAAAAACCTAAGTGTTAGCACAAGAAAAGCCACCGAGGTCTCATGCAGAAATAAATAACAGCAAAATAGAATAGGTATATCAGATATTAAAATTTGAGGAGTTTATGATTCCTCTTAAAAAATTAGTAAGGAAACAAAGGTTCTAGTTACTAAGTAAAACAAATACAATATACTAAGATTGCTTCTTAATCCGATAAATAAGTAATAGAAGGACCAGCCTGTGAATTTACATAGTGAAATGATCCCTTCATGCAAGAATTAGGAAGAGCAGCAGCTTAAGTTAAGAACCTCACCCACTTTTTCTGACCTATTGCCTGTAGTGATCAGCTGCTACAATACTTCGCCTTAAGGACTCTTAATGATGAGTTATTAGAACACACCATAAGAGCAAAGGTGACCTCAATGTTTCACTCATAGTCATCAAAATGAGGAGCAAACCCTTGTGGGTAAGGGCAGATAAAACCATCTATTTTACTGTCCCATATGTAACAGAATGATGGAGTTGGGAGGGACTTTGGAGCAGAGGTGGGTTCTAACTTATTTTGCCGCTGGTTCGCTGCCTCCTGTGCCGCATGGGTACGCCTCATGGGCACGAGCATGCACAGTAGAAAAAAATCCTGGGGGGGAAAAAGGCCGAAAACAAGTGCCAGAAAATCAGCTTCTGTGCATGCACAGAAGAAAAAGAACCCAGAAAAAATCCCCCCCAAAAAAAAGATGACAGCGCCCACAGAGCAGAACTAGCTCCGTGATGTCACTAGCAGCTTACTACCTACTTGGTAGAAACGGTCCGAATCGGTAGGAACCCACCTCTGCCTTGGAGGTCTTCTAGTCCAACACCCTGTTCAAGCAGGAAACTATACAGTTGCAATCGCCTTACAATGTCTCATTCCGATGATCCCCTTCAAAGCAGGGAATGTATGTCTTCCAATGGATCTCTTGGTTAGAGGAAGGTAGAGAAGAAGAATGAAGGCAGTTGTAATGGCAGTAGGAAAGCAATTTGAGCAGCAGGCAGAACAACTTTGAAGGTAGTGGACATTTTTCATTCTCATTTGATGGTTACAAGTGATAGCTTTTCCTTGATAGCTCTTGGGGATTAATGCCCAAGTAGAAATATTATATGTGAATCAGTGGTGGGTTTCAATTTTTTTTACTACTGGTTCTGTGGGCGTGGCTTGGTGGGCGTGGCTTGGTGGGTGTGGCAGGGGAGGATACTGTAAAATCTTCATTCCCACCCCACTCTGCAAAATCTCCATTCCCTCCCCACTCCAGGTGAAGGTTACTGCAAAATCCGCATTTCCTCCTGATCAGCTGGGACTCGGGAGGCAAGGAATAGATGGGGGTGGGGCCAGTCAAAGGTGGTATTTACTGGTTCTCGAAACTACTCAAAATTTCCGCTACCGGTTCTTCAGAACTGGTCAGAACCTGCTGAAACCCACCTCTGATGTGAATTCATTGTTTGAAATAGCACTATTTTCTATGAGGCTTTGTAGGAGTGCTACTTGTAGCATATGATCTGTGGTAGGTACCTCACACATACATGTTTGCCACCTGATGGCACATTTATCAAGCGAGGAATACATATATATGGACATATTTTTAATGTGGGCCTGTAATTATTACTCTAAAGGTATAAGGTCCCTGTTCCTTGCAATAGCCAATGTATGTTTCAATTGAGCTATATTTAAGCAGTGAGACCAGAGGCAGAAAATGGGCATAAAATTGTAAAAAAAAGAACAAGAAAAAGTGCATAAGACAGAAAAAGACACACACTGTGGCAGTGTTTAAAAGCTAACTGAGAATGGAAGCAATCTGAGATTTCCCCCGGTTAGATAGCTTACCACTGTGCAAGACTTTCCACCCACCCATCTCCCACTCTGTGAGTCAGAACATTTAAAACTAGACGGCAAAAAATATCTCCATCCCTACACAGTATGGGACATTTCTACAAGGCCTGGAATCAAAGAGGACTATTTAAACATTTTTCTCTTTTACTTAAAGTGGAGAGAAGTACATAAAACAATGCCCAAACTACTTATGCATTTTGTTGATTTAATTGCCTGCACTGTTGAATTATTTGCTCAGTTTCAACATTTAAATCTCTACCTGGCCTGAAAAATTCATTATTTAAGACAGTGTGGTCCCCAAAGGAGAGAGAGGGAGATTAACTTGCAGTGTTTCAGTAATTTGTAGAGTGGAATCTGGGACATTGCACAAGATCCTGGAATGACACTTAAAGTTAGGAATGTTTTTGAGACCAGTTTTTTTTTTCCACCCTATATAATTCCAGTCAATTTATCAGTCAACATTTCCCTAAATACCTTTTGTTTTTGCTCCATCTTTGAGAGTTTCATGTTTGTCGACATTTTAGAAACAGGACATTTTCCAGAATCTTCTCTGAAACCAGTGTCTTGTTTTTAGGAATGCAGAAGTTGTTACTATTGCTGCATCTTATCCCATAAAGCCCTGGAACAGCAGAAGCTCAGGAGAATTATAAAAGTTCCTAGCTGTTGCTGCTAGCTAAAGGATATATACGGTTTTAGTACTGCATTTAATTGTTGTTATTTTAAGTTTTGTCTTTGTAAACAACTCTGCAATTCTCTGCGGGGCAGTATCTATCTAACTAACTAAAAGTATTTTGAAATGAATGCCCAATGCATTTTTCCCCTTTAAAAACTAAGGAAGAAAGTAGCCACTTGGCACATCATTTTGTTTTTAATTGCTGTCAATCAGCAAGGCTCTGATTCGGTCCCATACTGATTCCAATCTGCCACTTGGAGAACCAAGGATTAGTCTGCATACTGATGCATCAGTATGGGGGGGGGGGGGAGACCCAGAATGGTATACAATTTACATCTATTCCAGAGGTGGTAATCAGCAGGTTCTGAGGACATTTTGACTGGTTCAGAGAACCGGTAAATACTACCTCTGTCTGGCCCCACCCCATCTATTCTCTGCCTCCCAAGTCCCAGCTGATCAGGAGGGAGTGGAGATTTTGCAATATCCTTCCCCTGCCACGCCCACTAAGCCACGCCTGCAGAACCGGTAGTAAAAAAAAAAATCAATCCCACCACTGATCTATTAATGTTTATGAATAGATACAAATTCTATTTAAATGATATGCAATGCATATTGTGGTGCTAAAGACTATAAGGACATATGAATGTGCTGTTCATTCAATTGTCCAGGTAACTGGTGGATGGGCAATTTCAAAATTCTTCTTTCCCCTTTTTAGATCCTTTATTTTAAACTCGGATTGGACTGTATGCCTCTCCTAATAATGAAACACTGTCCTTTGATGGTCCTTCAAACCATCTTCTTTAAAGAAATCCTTCCGAACTTGAAAAGGAGAAAGGCAGACCTAGAGGGATCTACATTACAGAGGAACCTGACACACATCCAGACTAATGCACCAATCTAAAAATGACATCTAGGTTTATTTGTAAGAAAGGGGGCCCTTTCTTTAAAGAGACAAAAATAAACAGAGAAAGTGCATTTCTTATATTGCAAATCTAGCACATGGACAGGAACATTACTATAATAATCATGGAATGTAAAATACAAAAGCAGAAACTATAAAGTAAAAAATGTCAGCTTCTAATCACAATGCCATATTTTCAAACAGACAATAGAATAGCAACAAACTTGGTTATTTTTATTTTTCAGTAGTAATTTTATTTTAAAAAATTACAACTTCAAAATAAACAAACTAAGATTTAGGCAAATTAAAAAATATATAACATGCAGAAAACAAAAATGGAAAAAAAGAAAAAAGAAAGTAAACGTAAGAGTATAGTAAAGAAAAGGATACAAAGAAATGACTTCCTCTTCATTATAGCAAGTATAAATAATTTCAGTAACATTACCTTCTGTTAAAATATAACAAATGATCTCTTCTTCTCTTATCTCATTTCTTACTTATAAGAAATGCTTCATTCAATTATTATAAATATCAGCATTTTTCTCCTTTAATTCCTTCTAGTTCCCTCTAATGTCCAATCTTCAAAGCCTCATTCTGTCTTCTTGTGGTTTTTTTTTTTAAGAATTCAAAACAAAATATTTTCTCATGGGAAGGATTGTTGTAATTAATTTCAAAATCATATTTCACTAAGGACAGAACAAAACTCACCTGGAATTGTAAAACTTGTCAATCCAAAGGTATCTAACATCTGAAAAGGAATTAACAAACAATTTCTAACAGTGATTAGGAAAGGATGAATCCAGGGTCCTTAAAGGTACCAATAGTACAGGTTGAGCAAATAGCTATACTGTCATCTTCCAGGGTAAATCTACTAAACTTACTGGACAACATGTCCTGCAGTTTCTTTTTGGGGAGCAACTGTATGGAGTATTCATGGGTGATCTCAGGAGAGGAATTACACACAGCTGGTTTACTCACTGGTTTACTTTACCTTCTACCATGGTTGCTGGGTATTAAGTTGTTTAGTTTTTATCAGAGCTATCTTCAATTTGCCATTTCTTCCCCAGAAATCCAAACAGTAATAGATTTTCCAAGGAAACCATGATGAGCATATTTGATAACTCACCTGGATAAACATTCCAAAATGCTTATAATTAAAAAGCATGTTATTAAAAAACCATATGGCTTTAGTATTTCTTACAATATCATGAACTACAGACAGCATCATTTGTGTATTTTATTCCTCAGGAATGTTGCTTTTGGGTTGGTTTTGTTTTTCTAAAAAGTAACCATGGTGTTGCTCAAAACTCACATGGTACTAACGAGTTAGAAAAATGTAAAAAGATTTCTGTTTTCTTTAAGGCTAAGTAATTGCATTTTGAAATTCAATCCACAATTTTTCTCAGTTAATATAGCTATTCATGGTACGTAACTCTAAAATTATTTAGCAGTTTTGTTATCTAATTTTACCTGCACCTTTCAATCCAGAACAAGACCTACAAGGTGACTCTTCTGTGTAATGGTTAATAGAGTCTGTAAACAGATCAATAAAGCCATATCAATACTAAATCAGAATCAGATGTATTGACCTCAATGCTCATGAGAATGAGTGCTGAAATGACTTTAATGGTTTTCTCCTTTCTAAAGCCTTCTAGGGAAATTGATTTTGGTGTACGAATAGGCAACCTGCAGTACAAATGTCTCATGCCACATATGCAACACACTTGTGTACATAGGCACTTCTTACTCCGTTTGCTGATTCACACAACACAACTATAGCAACAACAGGTCACTAAGACTTATATGCCACATCCAAACCCCACTGAACCTTTCTTAAATCTCATATGCATTTGTATTGAGTCTAATCTATTGCATTCAGTTTTGGTCGCCACAATGTAAAAATGACGTCGAGACTCTAGAAAGAGTGCAGAGAAGAGCAACAAAGATGATTAGGGGACTGGAGGCTAAAACATATGAAGA
>JANHFT010001555.1:437910-449821 GCA_032467955.1 Pseudoxenodon macrops
GTGTAGGGTTTCCTGCCTAAGCAGGGGGTTGGACTAGAAGACCTCCAAGGTCCCTTCCAACTCTGTTATTCTAATTCTAATCTTTGTTGTTAAGTATGAAAATACTTCCTCCACTGGTCTCCATTTTAGCCTTCGTTGCATTTAAATTAATTCCAGATTTGTCTCTAGGAATAATATGTTTCCTGGATCCAGCAAAATGATACTATTTGGTAACAAGGACCTGGAGCATACTCTCTCTGCTGTTTTTATGTTTCTTATCATGTTACATTTATAATGTTATTGTGTAATCACCATTTTTATATTTTTCAGTAAGATCACCGATGTAATAAAAGACCATGTTGCTCTCAGACCATTTCTGAGAAGAGTAGTGACAGAGATGCAGAATTAATTCTCTATCCCTTCAGATCAATTTCAGGCATATCTATCATCTAGATCCTTATATTTCCTTTGTCTGAAATCCAGCGGTCTTTAGCAGCTCAGAATATATTATTATGTTACTATGCCAGCCAGTGCCATCCAATTAGCCTGACAATGTATAAATTATAGACATTTGTTAATGTTGTCATTGTAGTTATTGGGGGATAATCAGAAGCTTTGGAAATATGATGTATCAAGGTAACCCACTGAGCAAAGTGAATTCTGCCTCTACACTTCATGTAAGTTCCCTAGCTCTCTTAAAAACTAACTAGCAGAACTATTAACAGAAGCCTACTGCACTAGTTAAAGGGGGAATGAAAAACTTAGCTCTTTTGGGCAATGTCATTAATTCATTGTTCTTTAATAGTACAAATCTAACATAAATAGACATAAAGAGATAATTAACTACTTCAGAAAGTGACAGCTGAGAGTTTTCTGGCCATCAATTGTACTGGTATAAAGCTTTAATAGCAACACACCCTGTGAATTTGTATAGCCCCTACTTTTTACCTACAGTAATTCTATATCTACTGTTGCTAAAAGGATCTTAAATTAAATTTTAATCAGGTGTAACGTTCATATGATACTTGAATGGAATTGCTCTCATTGCTAAGTAATTAATAAAAAAGTAGTGCAGAAACCATTTCTGCATTATACATAATTAACGCTACTACGTTCATATGTGACTGCTAATTTTGGAATACTCTCCATAATGTTGGAACATAAGGGATAACATGTTCTTTGTTTCATTTCAACAAGTGCATACTGTTCTTGCTAGTGTGAAGAATTGGGAAATCTACAAGCAAAATACTGTATTACCTGAAGCACTCATTATAGGGTCCTTTCCTCCCCCCTCCCAAAAAAAAATTCTTTCAAAAGATAAGCTTTGGTGACAGTGGTAAAGACGGCAGGGAAGCTACGACTGTTACACCTTCCCTTGGACATTTAAATCAGCTAAAATGTAAGATCATTTTTCTTTTAGATAAATATGATAGTCATCATATCATACTGTTTGGTTGCACACAAAAGCAAATCAAGTCACATTGACCCATAACAAAAACCAACCTTTGCACCTCAAGGATTGCCCCAAAGAAGAGGGAGTCGAGCTATTCTCCAAAGCACCTGAGGGCAGGACAAGAAGTAATGGGTGGAAACTTAATCAAGGAGAGAAGGTAAGAATAATGAAGTTTTCATGACTAACGGTACCTCAAAAGGGAGAATGATAATGCCAAGCTTCAAAAGGCAATTTTTGCTGTTGTAATTATTATCGCTTCTCAGCTTCCCAACAAACTGTGGGGAGAACTTAGGTCCAGGCATCAAGATGCCAGGCATGGAGATCAAAGACATTTCAGCAGGTGTTTTCCAGAGCCAAAAGACTTTCTCACAACAGCACCAGGAGTCTCCATTGGACAATGTGACCTGGTCTCATTGGGGAGGGGGGAGGGAGAACCTGAACTTTAACTCTATTGGTTTGTGTGGGAAATAGTTAGATCTGGTTTTGCTTCATTTGTGCCAAAATGATGTACTCAATAAAGTTTTGCATTAAAAGATCTGCTCATTTTGACCATGCTTGTTTTGGTTGGGTTTGTGAGTCGGAACTTTGAAAGGTACATTTTGTCTTCATAGACCTAGAAGTACTGATGTCTGCCAATCCAAAGAGAAGCATTCTGTTATCTATCTGTAGTTCTTCAAGATACTGAACCTAATCAATTTACTTTGATAGTTTGCTGTGGCCAGTTAAACTATTCATTTTTATTTATTTATCTAAAACTTTTATATGACTGCCCATATAACACTATAAATCAGCAGATGAATAAATAAATAAATAAATAATGGGAAATGCAACATACACAGCTCCAATTAAAATCCCATACAATAACACTGAATAGGCAAGCAGAATTCACTATTTCAGTTCTCCTCCAGAAAATATTCCAATCATTCCAGTCCTAGCAGCCAATGAAAGAGCCATTTTAGTCTCTTTCTAAAGGTAAACAAGGCCAGTGCCATTCATATGCCCGGAAAATAGAGGATATACTCAGAGGGCAGGGGCTGAAACCAAAAGGATACACTTCCTGGCTCCCATCAGAGACATTCAAAGAAGGGACACAAACAGAATATGGGGGTGGATCAAAACTATTAGAGAGAGAGAGAGATGGTCATGCAAATAACCCATTACTATCACGTGAAGGGCTTTACAGGTGATGAACAGCATTCAAAAGCTGAAAAGAAACCAGTGCAACTTGGTAAATCAGGATGTTGCCTTCATCTCTGCATTCTAGACCAACTGTAGTTTCTTGATGGTTTTCCTATACAGTTTCCCATACAGAGCACGTTGCAAAAGTCCAACCAGTAAGCAAGTATGTGAGTGAGAAGAACAGAGCCTTATGATTCAGGGATCAGGCATAATTACTACACAATATGAAATTGTGCAAAGGGTTTCCTGCCCACAGCTACCATCTTCTCTTAACAATTCAAGAAGACTCCTCAATTGGTCTTGCAATTCCAACATATCTGTGCAGGGAAATGAACCCCTGTCAAGAACAAAAGATGGAAAATATCCAGTCTCAGGACCCAGGAGGTCACAGCCTCGGTCTTGATAGGCATGAGTCAAAGCCTAGGGTTCCCCATTCAGATTCCTACAGCCTCCGTGTATTATGAAAGGGCCTTGACAGCCTAACATGGAGGAGGAGATATACAATTCAGTATCATCAGCATACTGACAATGCTACGTCCATACTGCACTGTACTCATGGCTGACTTCATATAGATGTTAAAAAGAAAATAAGGCTACGGAATGAACACCTTACATATTCTGAGCAGTTTTTCAACAAAGCTAGCGGTTGCTAACCATTCTACCAAATCACCTCATTGTATGGCTTGTTACGGTTCTCTAATTAGCAAAATGAGTAGGTGATATTTTCTTATGTTCACTGCAGATGCTACATATCCAAGTACTCTTCTTAGGCATTTATTTGTTTATTTAACTGCTTGCTGTCATCAAGGCAGTGAATTATAATTTGATTATAAGTCAGTTGAAGTGTCTCCATATTCATGAAAGAAGAATCCTTGAGGAATTGACTATTCCCGTGTGAAACTTCAAAGATAAAACTAATTTTAGAGGCATGACAAAATCTGTCTTCAATTACTTCTTCTATGAAAGAAGCTGTTTTTCTACTTAATTCTCAATATGTTTCAGAAACTAGTGTATTGTTATAGTGTGTTGCATGATTCCTCTCCCACTTACAAATTTTTCTATTCCTCTGCAGCTTTCTGTGCTTCTTACTTTAAAACAAGAACAAAAATCACATACATGGGTTTTTTTAAATTAGTAAAACCAATGGGGTTTAACTGTTAATATGTTTTAGCCTCCAGCCCCTTCATCATCTTTGTTGTCTTCTCTGCACTCTTTCTACAGTTTCAACATTTTTTTATATCATGGTGACCAAAACGATGCAATATTCCAAGTGTGATCTTACCGATGAGGACTAAATATATTTCTTATCAAACTGCAATAATCATCAAAAGCACAGAGCAGTATTGCAGTTGTGAGGTTGTCTCCTATATCCCTTCCTATTATGGAAAACCACACACACACAAAATGGTTCATCTATTCTGGTAATGTTATTATGAGATCTTGTAATGGTCTGTTCAGATCCCAACAAAGAGTCAACTGATAGCATGGGAGAACAACTACTTGCCTGTTCCTCAGTTATCTTTTAAATAGAGCAGTCTGTTTTCCAATTCACACACAAAAAAAGTCATCAGGAATAGACTGAAAAACATATTCCCAACAAACAGAATGATAAATTGGGTTCCAAAGTGAAAGTAATCCAGTTGCTACAATTTCTGATTTTTTTTTAACATTCAGGATTCAACCCACAGCTTGCTCCTAGCAATTCACATATCATTGCAGAAACCCAGAGAAACTCTTTTGTTGATAAGAAGAAGAAGAAGCTGGAAGTATTGCATAATTTATTTATTTTCCTAGGAAGTATTTCAGTAGGAGAAAGAATAGAAAGGGTCACAGATGCTGCGCTGGCAGAGGTAGAATTTTAAACTCTGTGAAATAGAACTAGAAAAATGGAAGCAATTAAGAGCAATGTGGGCTGGTAACCCTGAGCTAGAATAGACAGTATTTACATTGCTGAAGGCTTCCTATTCGGAGGAGAAAATATACCCTATCTATCCAATGCAGATGGATATGAAAGATGGCAGAAACTCAAAGGTTTTACCCATCCAGAAAAAAGGTAGCATCCAGCTTGACTCACAGAGGGAAATTGCCACCTGGAGTTATAACCCAAGTATAATGATTTGACTTATTTAATTGAGTTCTCTTTATCTAATTGTAGGATTTGTGTGGAGAACGGGTCACATTTATTTTTTGTACAGTCCCTGCATACCACTGTGTGCTACTGATAATAAGCTAAGCAGTTTATGCCCCAAGTATGTATAGTGATAAGAAATCTGTTCCGTGGCAGCTTATCACTATGCAGTTCTCAGGCTTTCCTGACTTATTCCCTGTTTGCACACAGAACAAGTTGCTCTTTAGTTTTCACCTTTCTTCTCTGCTACAGCAGATCTAGCAATTAGTATAGAATAAATTTAGAAGATGCGGAAATAAACTAGACATGACATTAAGTCCAAAGATCACTCCCTCACCACCAATAGTGCATATGAAGAAAGATAGAATGTAAATTCTACACATTACATACTATACTATTACATACAGGTAGCTTTTGCTTAATGATCACAGCTGGGGCTAGCAACTCCATCGTTACGTGCCACAGACATTAAGTGAGACATCACATGATGGCGACTTGTGATCTTACTGCAAGCTTCTTCATTGACTCTGCTTGTTGGAGGCCAGCTGTGAAGTGTGCAAATGGCAATCATGTGACTGTAGCACACTGCAATGGATACCAGAAAATCAGAGGAATACCCATGGACCACCACTCTCAATAGAGGCTGTAATTCAGCATCTAAAAGCTATTCCTGCCATTTTGAATCTCCAGATTTTAATTTGAGGCTCTGAGAAACGTTGTTAATTCTCTCTTGCAACCTGCTATTTACGACAAGTATTTATTTATTTGAAAGACTGAAATATGATTACAAAGCCATCTTTTAGAATAAACGTTCTCAAAGCAGCACACAACAAAATTTCTGAAGTATAAAAACTATAAAACAAAAAAAGACAATCAGCACTTAATAATTTCCAAATGGCCTTATGGTCATAAAGCCCTTTTGGCAAATTATAGGCTTAGATCATTTGACAAGTCTTTGGGACCCATCGTGAGGCCTAAAGACTTTAAATAAAGATGAGATCTAGTGGGTATTACTGGGAATAGAATTCTATAAATGAAGAAGCACCAACATTGAGAAAGCTTTATCTCTTTTATTTGTTAATCCAATTGCGCTCATTTTCAAATTTAGAAACTTCCATGCTGTCCCAAATATCAAGTAAAAGATTTGTTGGCAGGGTCCTTAATCAGCTTTAAAATTTGATTGATTGATTGACTGATTAAAAACTATGTATACAATCCAACTGAAAGAAAAAAGTGCAAGTAGCAGATTTTAACAAATATGGTAGCTTTTTTTAAAAAATCCTTTAAAATGTGTTTCAGTTGGAGGATACAGTCAAATGTTATTTCTTAGTGGCAGAGACTCAAGCAGGATTATTTAGTGTGTTTTCAGGCTTGGAAATATAAACTTTTGGTTTCTTTAGAAACAATATGTTGAGAACAGTGTTAAAGAAGAGAGAATTTTCTTGCGCTGTTTAGGAATTGGGGGAGACTTTAGGAGTAAGATTTATATTTAATTTTCTGCTTATTCATAAAATTATCACTGGTGATAAAACAGGTTCTCTCAACTTGCAGCAGCATCTTTTTTTACACGTCTCAGATAACTTCCTGAGGCTGAAGACATGGACTATGCTTTAAAGGAGGAATAAGCAATGTATCCCCTTAAACCTGCTTGGCAACTTAACGCTTATCTTGGTCCGAAGTGAAGAGCCATCTTTCCTTTGTTCTGCACTGTTCTATGATGCCCTGTGGCATTTGTAATTTCCATCTAAGGCTGCAAACAGTTGCTTTGCACTATTGCAGTTCCATGGGATTTAATCACTGTAACATTCTGTAAAACGACATGAATATTAATCTACTGACATTCATTTTGAATGATTTGTCTCTTTCTTTTTACTGTTGTAATATTCTACTATATGCCAGTTATTTTGAATAATACATATGACCACAAGATATCCTAGTTAAAGGTTTGCCCAAATATCTGGTTAATGAATAGGCTGTATAGTCGTTTTAAAATATTGATGCAGCCTAGAATTGGTTCAGGCATGAGACCTTCAACACTCCTAGCTATGATAGATAGCATTCCACAAAAGACTATGGATAGTCCTTGATAACAACCGTTTCTTTAGTGGCCATTCAAAATTACAACGGTACTGGAAAAAAAAGTGATTTACAATCTCTCCTCACACTTATGACCACCTCAGTATCACTGAGATGATATGATCTAAAATTCAGACATTGGCAACTGGCATGTATTTACAACAGTTGTGGTGTCCTGTGGTCATGTGATCACCATTTGTGTACTTCCCAGCTGATGTCCGACAGAATCAATGGGGGAAAGCCATTGCAATTCCACATGTTTTCTATACGTAGAGAAGAATGAATCAAAGCATGTCTGGATCTATGCTTGGATACATAAATACATATATACATACATGCATGTATGGTATTTTTCAGAGTATAAGACGCACTTCCCCCCCCTAAAAGAGGCTGATAATTTGGGTGCGTCTTATACTCCGAATGTAGCTTTTTCAAAGCTTTTCTTCAGACCTAACGAGGCAAGTGAAGAGTGAAGCAATCTTTGCAGGCTTCTTTTCATTGCTACTCCCTCCAAAGAACCTTTTTTTTCCAACCCTAAGTCTTTGCAGGCTTTTTTCATTGCTACTCCCTCCAAATAACTTTTTTTTTCCTGACCTAACCAGGTGCTAACAATCTTCCGGGCTTTGCATGTTTTTTTCATTGCTTCTCTCTATCAGCTGTGCTTTAGAAGCTTTTTTCCCCAGTCCTAATCAAGGGATAAAATAAGGTGCTGAAGCTGACCAGACTAAGGATGCTAGCCAGATGAATACCTGGTAGGCAGATTTTGGAAAAACTAAGGTGTGTCTTATACTCCGAAAAATACAGTATATGCACCCCCAAATACAATACAATGCAACAGGATGATGTAAAAAATCAAAACTTCACTATACAGAGACTTTGCTGTAATAGTACATTGCTCAAATAATCTGAGATTCACAGGGCTTGTTACTACAGTCCACTTCCCTGTTCCTGGAAGTACAGGTAGTCTTTGGCTTACAACCATTCATTTAGTAACCAATCAACGTCACAATGGCACAATAAAAAAGTGACTTATGACCATTTTTTTCATTCATGTATGACCATGCAGCATCCCCATGGTCATGTGATCAAAATTAGAACGCTTGGCAAATTGGCATATATTTATAATGGTTGCAGTGTTCCAGGATCATGTGATCACTCTTTGCTTAAAAGCTGTAGTGATTCATTTAACAACTGTGGCAAGAAAGACCGTAAAATGGGGTAAAACTCACTTAATAACTGTCCTGTTTAGGAACCGAAATTTTGGGCTCAATTGTAGTTATAAGTCAAAGACTACCTGTAACTCATCTCACCTGTCAAAAGGTGAGGGGTCCCTTGACCCATCCTTCCCCATCACCAATCGTGTAATAAGAGCTGTCGTGGCTCAGTGGTTAACGTGCAGTACTGCAGGCTACTTCTGCTGACTGCCAGCTTCCTGTATTTTGGCAGTCCAAATCTCACCAGGCTCATGGTTGACTCAGCCTTCCGAGGTGGGTAAAATGAGGACTCAGCTTGTTGGGGGCAAGAGGCTGACTCTGTAAACTGCTTAGAAAAGGGCTGTAAGATGAAGTAGCATATAAGTCTAAGTCAGGGGTGAAATGCAGCCAGCTTGGCCCACCTTGCAATGGCAGTGATTGATTTGCTGAGCTGGTAGCGTGGGCGCCCAGACGTCATGACATCCCGGTTTTTAATCCTCTGTGCATGCACAGAAGGCTTGTGCACATGCATAGATGGTCTATGTCATGATGTGACGACGGCAACCACAACCTGGCATCCCTCTTGATTCTCTCACAGAAGCCTCATCTCACAATGGATCTCAATGGCTGCAATGAATGTGACTTTCTATGAATATAAAGAGGATTTTTTTAGCTCATTCAAAAATGCAGGAGACCTTAAAAGCATCTAATATCAATTGTATATGCAATTCTATAAACCAGAGTATTGTTTGTTGTTTGGCTGTTAAGGAAAGGACTTTTTTTGTATGCCATTATTTCACTCTTCAAGGCAGAATGCTATATGGAAGATTCATTGCAGTAGTACACACACAAGGTAAATCATTCCCTTACTACTGACAATGATGCTACCCCAAGACTATTTGGTAGCCGAACAGTGCAGCATATTATGCCACTACGTCAAGGGACACTGTATGCAGAGCTAATTCCTTGAATCATGAATCCCACAAGACTGTCTCTCTTCCTCTGTCAACCCTTCCCCTATTGGTTAAATAATTCATAACTTGATGGTCTTTCAGAATACTCAAATTTAGATGACTTCTGGTTAATGATTGGAGCATCCAATTATTTCAGTACATCCAAAAACAGCATAAGTCTCTTAAAAGAGGTAAATAAATCCATCAAACTCAGTTCTCACTGCTTGTTAGGTATGCATAGAGTGAAGAAAAGCCAACAAGACATAAACATCTATTTCCAGAATAAGTGATCCCATTCAGGTAATCAGTATTCCTTTAGGTAGATTTACACTTGAGCATTTGGAGCATTTTCCGCACTTCTGTTTCAGCTGAGAATCACACACACATACACACACACAATTTGTGGACAGCCGCAAAGCTCTACTTTTTCAAGGTTCAGAAAACTTAAAAAAGCTTTTGTCTGGCCATCCCATTGAATAGGAAAACATACTCCAAAAGCGGAGTTTAAAAACTAACTTATTTCTTTTCCTTAGCAGCCTCTCATCACTCTTCTTATATGCCTATTGCAAATTTCCTTCCATAAGTTTTGTCCTTTCACCTCTATTCAGCACACATTGGTGATAGCTTCTTAAAAGCCTATCTTCTCTTTTCATTACGCTTAGGTTATTCAGTAGAGACTAGCAGTGTTGACCTTCTCAGAATAAACTCAACAGGCTTTTATGAACAACATAATTCTTGAAAGTCTGCTTGGACTTGTGGGTTTTTTTTTTTGTTCCTTGTTTTTTGGTTTTTTTCCGGCTACAGCTGGCTTCTATAAAGCTACTGTGTAAGATAAAAATCTTATGATATAGTAGACAATAATGTATCAGAGAAAGTATACAATATCACCAAGAAGGTAAAAGAATTGAAATGGAAATGGGCTGGTGACATAGGAAGAAAGACTGATGGCAGGTGGACCAAGGCAGTCACAGAATGGATCCTACTTGATAAAAAGCATCCACGAAAGAGATCTAAAACAAAATGGATCGATGACATCAGCAAGCATTGTGGGCCCAATTGGCAAAAGAAAGCTCAGGACCATATTGGTTGGAAACATGTGGAAGATCCTGTCTATCCTGCAATGGATAGACAATGACTAAAATGATGGTGATGATGATGATGATGATGATGATGATGATGATGATGATGAATGCATCCTTTTACAAAACAGTTCACTATATCTATAGTGATCCTAATTTGACTTAATGTTCTTAGTATTACCATCACCACCACCAAAACAAACCAACAAACCCAAAACCACTTAGTATATCTCTTTGGACTACAATATAGGCTTGAATTGTCACATCACAATCTAGAGGTACACAAAGCATTACATTGATATATTGAAGATTTCCACGATAATTAATTATACCATCATCCAACCATTACTCAAGTAATAAATCAGTAATGCAGACACTATAGTAAAGGCTGGGTGAGGCAATACATTGCTGGTGCAATACAGGTTCATTCCAAGTTATTTTAGCAAAATTTTGAAAATAGATTCAGTGAAAGATACTTTGACTTTAACCATTATTTTCATTAAAAACCTATCCTTTTAATGACTGACTAGATTTTGTACAGTTATTCCAACTAACAGCAGTTAGCTTTTACAACCAAACTGAGCAGGGTAATTAAAATTTGGATGGAGTTTTTAACCTCACTGAATTATTGCAAGCCATACTACTGTCAGAGAGATGGCAGCTTTTCCCCATTATTAAGCCTTAACTATTCCACTTGTTTTAGTCAAGAAGGATTTTAAAAAACAAAACGGAGCAGAGGGCACAGACTGGAAAATGCAATGCAATCACAATTTTTGCTTGAAATAAGCAAAACATCTGGGTTAGCTAGGATGAAAATGCTCAGAGCACTGTAATCACTGAAAAACGAACTCATGCACTTGAAGATTGTAGCCTTTGCTACTATCTGCAATAAAGTTGCTGACAACATAGGCCCTTGAATAATTCATACTGTCCATAATACCATGGGTTGGTCACAGATTTCACAGATCTAAGCATCTAATAGCTGCTTTGCAGTCTTGAATTAAAATCAGAATCATTATATTCATTCAGTACACGAGAGCAACACAGAGGTTGCTTGACTGGGATGTTATGTCATTAATCACATTAATATACATACTCCTAAGGACTTCAAGGATACAAACTCAATGTACCAGATATCTTTTGTGATTCCACATTGTTGTGAATAATACTAATAATAATAATAAAAACAACAACAACAACAACCAATACCACCAAACAGGCAGTTAAACTGCCGTGGCTGGGCTTGGACAGCTATCCGGTGCAGTTCCTATGGTTCTGGGATTACCATCTTTGAATCTGTAGTGACTTAACCACCATGAACCAACCCAAGCACCTACCATCAGTAATGATGAGAAGAAATCAACGAAATCCCACATTGGGTCGGTCAGTTGATGCCCGGGTCAACAAGGACCACGTCAGATGCTATGGCTCCTGGACATCTGCTGAAAAAGGGGCTACAGGGCTGAGTTGTTACTGCCAGGGAATCAGGGCATGCAACCGCAAAGAGACTGGAACCAAAGTGCAAAACTTGGACAACCGAAGAAAATAGAGATATCATCAAATACTACTACCAGGCAGAACCAACAGCCAGGGGATTTCAAAAAAGAATGATGCAGCTGTGGAAGGAAAAACATCCGGAAAGTGATGTAACTGAACAAAGAGTAATGGATCAAAGATGCTTTATCACCCGTAATAAAGTTTTCACAGATTTGGAAGAGGGCCGAAGCATTCAATTCATTAATATAGCTGTACCAGGAGATGCCAGAGTCGAAGAAAAGAACTGGAAAAAATCATGAAGTATCGCGACCTGGCCATTGAAACTACAAGGCTATGGGTGAAACATGTAACCGTGATACCCATTGTCATCGGGG
>JANHFT010001555.1:449921-464203 GCA_032467955.1 Pseudoxenodon macrops
ACCATTAGCACCAGTCAATGTATTTGTGATGCATTTTTGAATGTTCACTTGACTGAGTTTCATGTTTAATGAATAAAAAATAATAATTTATTACATTTATATGCCCCCTGATTTCTGGGCAGCTTACAATGGTTAAAATGTTGTAAAAACAAAGGACAACAAAGGACAAAAACACAGAAAAAACATGGGACAATGGGACAATTATGGGAAAGGGAAACAGAAAAGAAGAAATGGGTATCGATTGTCCTCTCAAAAGGCCTGGGATGAATGGTCTCCATTTTTATTCATCTTTTATTTATAGTATGGAGTATAGAGTCCATGGTTTTGGTGGTGCTGCGCTTTCAATGTTTTATTATGGTTTACAATTCCTTTTTATTGTTTACATCCATCCCTGAGTTCCACTGATATAAGGAGCTAAATATATAACAGCTAAATAAAGAAGTGCCTTTAGAAACCAGAGAACTTAGAAGTACTGGGTAGTGATAATAGCATAGCCTAATTGCATTACCAATATTAAGTCACAATTATATTGTCTTAAAATATCTTTTTGAATAAGAAATAATGCATAATTTAAATCAAATCACTATATACATACATACATAAGTACATACAGATATACACACACACACACACACACACACACACACAGAGGAATGATGAGAAGAAATTTCTTTTTGACCAAGAATGATAAATTGGAATAATATCTACAAAAATATATTCAAAGACAAATGTGCATATTTTGTATATTTACATAAAAACACAAGTAAATTGTACAGGAGCTTATGAAGTGGTTTGAAACAAAAAAATTTGAATGTACACTTGGAACATATTTATATCTTTTCTCAATCTTAGTTTTTGTTTATAGTACAGTTTTTTTTCTCAGTGATACTCATCAAAGTCAGGATTTCAATTACATTATAGTACTCATTTAGATCCAATTCATCATCACTATCAGTTACTTGCAAAGCACTTAAAATGAATTGAAACATTTTTCCCTGTCTAAGATATTTGCCTTCTTAATATACAGCTTATTTGAAGCATAAGGGATTCCCAACATGTATATCCTAAAATATCTTCCCTGTTTTTAATTGACTTCTGAAAGTTGGCTTCAAGAGCATTAATATTTTGTGCTGTCGCATCGCTCATATTTGTAGCAATCATGTTTTCACTACTATATTTGCATATCCGACACTATTTGAATGGTGGTCAAGGAATATAGACTAATTTGACAAGATGTTACAGAGAAGATGGGCTGACAACAGACAGACTGAGCGACAGATGGCAATTTTCAGAAGATATTTATAAATCTCAACATTGTAAAAACTGAATAAAAACACAGCCCGACCAAAGAACCAAGAAGGTTACGTTTTTTGTTTATGATTACACTTGGTTTTTGAGATGTATAAACTATGAAGAGCCCAGAGAAATATTACAAAATAAAGATTTTAAAATGAGGTTGTGTTAAAAAAAATTGTATGTATGCACAAGAGAAATTATGAACTATGCATCTTCCCTTAACTGAGTCAGGATTGAGCAATACAGAATTCAGAGGGCGTTATTATTCTCTGAAGCATGAAGTTCAGAAAGCTTCTGGTGCTCAAATAAATGAAAAGGTGTACTCCAATGTGGAGATTTTGTAAACAGATAAGCAATGAAAGCCTTTTTTATTTACAGTAGTAAATAAAATATAAAGAGAGTTAATTAGATATAAACAGTCCCCTTTCATAATGAAATTAGAATAGTGTGTGTAGCACTTCATGTATTAGACTGAGATCAGGGAAACCCAGGTTTAAGCCTACTTTCAAACATTCCAGCGAGAACTTTGGACTGTCCACTCTCTCTCAGCATATTTTTGGTGAGGTGTAGTAGGGTGAGGAGAGGAATATGGAAGAGGAAGAATGGGTGCCTGAAAAAATTGATTGTCTGCTGTCAAGTTACTTTTGACTGGAGGCTAAAACAGATGAAGAACATTTGGTATGGCTAGCCTAGTGAAAAGAATGTCTAGGCATAACATGATAGCAGTGTTCCAATATTTAAGGAGATGCCACAAAGAAGAGGGAGTCAAACTATTCTCCAAAGTACCAGAAAGCAAGACAAGAACCAATGGATGGAAACTAATCAAAGATAGAAACAAACTAGTACTAAGGATAAATTTCTTGGCAATGAGAATAATTAAGCAGTGGAACAGCTTGCCTTCAGAAGTTGTGGGTGCTCCATCACTGGAGGCTTTTAAGAAGACATTGGGTGTCCATTTATTTGAAACAGTACAGGGTCTCCTGCTTGAGCAAGGGGTTGAACTAGAAGGCCTCAAAGGTCCCTTCCAACTCTGTTATTCTGTTAGCGACCACATAGGATTATTTTCTCCATGATGATCTATCCCTAACCTAATCTTTCATGTCTTCCAACACTGTACTCATCGCCCCTGTAACTGTAACTGAGTCTGTCCATCTGGCTTCTGATCATCCTTGTGTTCTTTTTCCTTCCACTTTTTCCAGCATCAGAGCCTTTTTTCAGAGAGTTAGATCTTTACGTAATATGTCTGCAGTGGGATAATTTGAGTTTGGTCACTAATGCCTCAAGTGAGAACTCTGGATTGATTTGTTCGATTATCTATTTGTTTGTTTTCTTGGCTGTGATTTGAAAAACGAACAAATGCTTAAATACTGCATTTTTTTAGCAAGGTTTTTTTTTAAAGGAGTTTACCAGTGCCTCCTGCATAAGGCTGAGAGAAAGCAATTAGCCCAAAACCACCCAGATGGCTTTCTGCCCAAGGTGGAATGAGAACACACATGTTTCTAGCTTGGTGCCTTAATCACTTCACAAAACTGGCTCTACTCCTTCATTAAATGCAACTATTTATTTATAAATAAATAAAATAAATAAAATTTTCAATTTTCCAAATACTAAAGATCTCTCCTTAACATTCAAATCCTTAAAATCCAAATTATAAAGATCTGAACTGGGCCCACTTCATAAGTACATCAAGGACTTCTTTTTATTTTTCTTACTTCGATTTGCTATAGGACAAAAGAACAAGTCATGTTGAGTCAGCAGTAGAATATTTTATTTGCTAACAGGAAAATAGGCTTAACTTTGGACAGGGGAAAAAATATGTAAGATGACAATGAGTAAAAGCAAAAAAGAATTCAGACAATCTTGTTTAGCTGTGTGGTTGGTGCTGCTGTATTAAAATGGAGGGGTTCTTCTTGGTGTTCAAATTTTGCAACTGTTACTTCTTCAACTTGCCTTGGCTTTGTGCTAGTATTATAATTTTGTGACAAGACTTCTGGGCTAATTTAATTTTACTAGAAATGTACATTGCTAGGTCTGAAATACATGTGTAAGGTAGAAAATAAGTAGCTTTTAACTGGTAGAAATTGATTCCCCCATTCACTACAATGGTTCTTCTGGGATAAATCAGCACAGGTGAAACACATTTTCCAAAGACGGAGCACAGTACTATGCCTTCTTATCCATTCATATGGTCCATGTGCATACATTCAAAGAGATAAGTCTCAGCGATCAGCATATGGAGCAGGAGAAAATGTCTGGAACCCACACTACATATTGGACATTAATACAATTGAGAACATCAGGAGATATTTCACGAGAAGAGTACTACGCTCCTCTGTTCACAACAAAATACCTTATGCCACCAGACTTGAAATTTTGGGCCTAGAAAATTTAGAACTATGCTGCCTTCGATCTGACCTAAGTGTTGTACACAAAAGTATCAGCTACAATGTCCTACCTGTCAATGACTACTTCAGCTTCAACCGCAACAATACAGAGCTCACAATAGATACCAACTTAATGTAAACCGTTCCAACCTTGATTACAAAAAAATTGACTTCTGCAGCAGAGTGATCAATGCTTGGAATGTACTACCTGACTGTGTAGTTTCTTCCCCAAATCCCCAAAACTTTAACCTTAGACTGTTTACTGTTGACCTCACCTCATTCCTCAGAGGTCTGTAAGGGGCATGCATAAGCACACCAGCGTGCCTACCTTCCCTGTCCTAATGTCCTCATATATTCGTAAAATATCATGTACTCATAACCATGCTTGTACATCTTACATATTCACAATCATGTTTGTTTTTTGTCTTTAATCATATATAGGCTTGACAAAATAAATAAATAAATAAATAAAATAAAATGTCCTGTGTTATATTTACAGAACTACTGAAACCTCAGAGAACTGTCTGATATTACGTTTGCCAAATAAAATTTGCAGACAGGGACTGTATGTCACTTACCTATGCATCCTAGTGGGTTTTCCTTATTCTTATTGTTTTCCTGGTGGTAAAAAGAAAAGTGGTGCATGTATGCTTCATTGCAAAATGTACATTTCAGCACATTTCTAGAAGTAACTTCTTCCTTAGGGAATCCTTACAACAGAAACACCTTTTGAGGATAAATATGCATGTTTTGAATGTAGTTTCTGTTGTAATAGTTCCCCTGAAGAAAAAGCAGGTCTGGGTAGAGACTGTGAGAAGATGTTTGTGTACGATTATCTTTCTTTCTTTTAGCTTCCTGGTCTGATGTGCTTTATTTTCTTTATATTGCTTATAGCAGTGGCCCCCAACCTTTTGGGCACCAGGAACGGGTTACATGGAAAGAAGTTTTCTCATGGACTGGAGGGGGCATGGTTTCATATGCTGCCTACATCCCATGGACTGGGTTTTGCTTGCTTTCTGGCATACTGAAGACTGGTACCGATCCATGGACTGAGGGGTTGGGGACCCCTGGCCTATAGCAAAAGCATCTGGGGATATTAACGAGCCCTGGGGTTCAACAAACTTCCTGCCCTATCTGACTTGTTCAATTTTTAAATAAATTATTTTAATTATGAAAACTGGAAGTTAGACAGTTGCAAAACATCTTGATGATTTCCCAAAAAATTGCCCTCATCCCCCAAATTTTTACTTAGAAAGTAAAAATGGGGTTTGTTTGGTTTGAAAATATTTCCCAAGTATAAACAGGAATAATTGGTAGGTGTTTTGTTTGTATGTGGGGGACTAGGAAGGACAGCAAAAAGCATTCTGGTAAATTGGCATTTTGTAATTGATTATGTTTTGACAGAAGTCATTTTGTGAATGTGAGTGTTCATAATATACCCTATTATCAAACATTCCAAATGTATCCCCTAGGCCTCAAAGCTTGAGGATCCCTAATATACCTTATACCTGAACTAAACAAAGAGTTGTTTCATTTCTCTTGATTTAGACAAGCTGGTTGTAGAAGCTAGATACTAAAAATAGCCCAAGGTGTTTTTTTTAAGCAAACAGAGAAAACGGGGGACAAAATCACCCTCCAGACACTGCATTTTAAAAAGTGTAGAAAAAAATGTAGCAGTTGTGAAAGAATATCTGAAACAGATATGTGACTTGTATTAATTTGGACACTCTGTTTCTAGCTGAGACCTACCATTGGTAGTTCTTCTGGGTACACATAATTATATTTCATGCAGCATGTGTCTCTACTCTTGTGCACTGGGAGAAACTAAAAACTGTACTTTTATTTTATAATTTCTATAAAGGTAGTTAATTAAAGCACATTTCTCCAATTCTGTCAACACGTTAAGGCCACTCAGATCTGTTTTATTCTTTTGTATTTTTATTTGCTACAGATGAGGGCATTATCCTCAATGTGGCAATTTTTTTAATGTAATAGCTTGTAAACGTTGAGAGAAGATAACAGCTACATAAGCTGCCATAATTTGGTGTCATGCTAGTGAACTATATTTAAACTGATTTTAATGAGAATGCATTAATTACTACTAGGAATTTTAATTCTGTTTGTAAACAATTTGCATGGTTGGCCTCTGGTTGTAATAAAAACGAGTTTGAATTTTGTTTGTCAGGGGTACTACAGAAAATGTTTACCTTTTGACCCACAACTTCTTTGGCACTTACTGTAATATTCGGATCAGACAGGTGGGATCATATTTAGCAAGGCAATCCCTGATATATCCTAGTGTGATGCCATACAATGCTCTATATAGGTAACAAACCCTTTGTTATCTGATAACCAGTGCAATGACCTCAGGAAGAACATACTTCTGCAATAGTGAATTTCCCCAGTTAGCAGTCTGACCACCATGTTTGTAGCAGCTGCAGCTTTTGAATCAGTCCTGTATAGAGTGGGGAACTAATTCAATTGTATTATGATGAGAGCATGAATCAGTCAAAGTGCTCCTAGTTTAAATAGAGCCATAATTGATATACTTGTTCAATCAAAATCTGCCTTGGCCACTGTTCCCAAGTGTAGAGAAGTCTTCCCTTCAGGGTCTCAGTGAAGATCATCTTACCTGAATGACTAATGACGTTTCTGCTCCAGGACTGGACCTAAATCAAATACAAGCCTGCAAGGGAAACCCACAAAACCATCTAGAAGGCTTAATGCCTCCTTATCCCATTTATCCTTCCTCACTGAGTTTGGATCTGTGGATCTTGCCAGAATAGTGAGACATGCCAGAAATCCACAATCCACATATTTAGAAGAACAGGCACTTTACTTCTCTGCTCTTATTGCTGTTGACTTAGGTTTCAATCTACGTACCAGTGCTCATTCATAATCACTTTTGATCACAATTGTTCAAATAATCTTCTCAATTTCATTCTAGGGAAACTAAAATGTTGCCTGGTATCAGCCATCAGAATAAGGTCTCACAATCAAGTTTTTGGGTGGTCTGTTCTGAAGGTGTACCAGGTGACCTGGATGTGACATGAAAATGCTTACCAAATTGTTAAGAAATCCCTTAAGCATGCCTTGGAAATCTTCAAAATCTATACACATCTACAAAAGTGTGTATGTGTGCACTTTTGTTAGTGTGTGATATTTTAATGCCAAGCAAAATTACTTAACAGTTGCAAAAAACAAAAGCTGTGCATCTATTATTGCTTTAAACAGCTTAGTAAAAGTTTAGTTAAATGAAGCCACAATGAGACACTTTTATTAATTACAAATCCTAATGGAGGATCAGAGTTACATGTCAGGTGACATTAAATTGCTTTAAAGAGAGGCACTCTGAAGGACACTGTACTGAAAACTTCACAGATTCATCTGCTTGTAATTCTGACCTTGACCTACTCCGATTTTACAGTATACTATACAGTAAACACACTGTAATCTCCTTCTCTCCCTCCCTCTGTGTAGTCACATTTTTTAATTCTGAGATTCAAACTTGATGAGAAATTCTCCTTGATACAATTTCAATTTATAATTCACAAGGCAATGGAATTAATTTTCTAAGAAATTAGTATGCAAAAACTTTAGAATTTATGGCTCTATAATTTCCAGCGGTATCCAAGGGGCAAAAGAATACCACTCTTCTTTGAGCAATCCCAGTGAACCAAAATGCATTTCTAAGCTTTCACCATCAGCAACTTTCTGAAAGTGGGCTTTGCTTGCAGCAATACCTTCCTCCCTCTGAACCCCACTGAACTCCAAGTTAGTCTGATCAGAGGGTAAAACAAATGTCTTCTTTGTCTTAGTATTGACATTAAAATATCACCATGTCAAAAAGTCATTTCTAACACCAAGTGTAAATAAGTAAAACATGAATGCTTCAATCTAGTTTAGCCCAGAATTCCCCTCTTCAAATTCACGGGTCTGTTACTGAGTTTGTTTTATTATTTCAGTACTTAAACCCAAACACAGTGTTCTCTAGCTAGCCTCTTTTTTTCCCATACTGTACTTTAAGAACTTTGGGGGAGTTGGATCTAGTCCAGAATGTCAAGCTGCTATTATAAACTGGACTACAGAACTTCTGGAATAAAATGTTACAGGTTATGAATGTTAAGAAGGAAACTCCCTAGATATTTTATCTGATAAAACTTTAACAATAGCTTAGAGACCATGTGTATCTCCTTGAGGAGAGCATCCTGTATACTACTGGTAGTACTTCAGTTCATCTGATGGGAGTGCTGAGTAGAGAATGTCTGAAGAAAACAAAAGTGCCTCGTCAGGAAAGTATCATTAGTTTTATACATTTGCACATGTGATGAAGTAGTGGTTTCAAATGGCATGTAACAGTGACTTTCAAGACTCCAATTTATCATCCAATTATGTTATTTAAGTCTTTAGAACCAATAAGCTTGTCAGCAGGAAATAACTGACAGCTTGCAAGCCTATCATGGATCCTAATCCCCTTTCATAAGTGACATGGCACCATCACAAGAGGACAGTACTTACAATCAAAAGCATGCATTATTCTGATTTTTTTTAAATTAAAGTCATCTTCTAATTTCTCTTGCCCTCCCTTTTACTGAAAGAAGCTTTCTAAAATTTCTTTTGCAGTACAAAAATAAAATAAAAACGAAGAATGAAAAGAGGTCAAAGGAGAAACTACTTCATTAACGCCACTGGAAAATATTCCATCTAAATTAGATTGTTTTCTTTGTTAATCTTTCTGCACATACCATTCACCTTTGACCCTGATTCACAGCATTTACACTATCACACCTACTGCTTAGTTTACTATACAAAAAATTACTGCCAATTATATCCAGGACAATAAAAGGATACAGAATATGGATTTCACTTCATTAAAATTTCAGATATGTACAAGGTTTAAAGAGAAAAGAAAAATGTCTACATTCATTCTTAATATTTATTTTTAATCAAGGGAGTGAAACACTAAGTGTGACTAAAAAGTGGCATAATAATACAAGAAATAATTTTGTTTTTGAATGATGGAGTATTATTGCTATTGAAAGATCCACCTGGAAAAACATTTGTCTCCTATCATTATGGGAAAAAGTCAAAATTGAATTATTATAAGTATGAGAAATTCTGGGTTAAATTTCACATCAGTGATAAATTCATATTTACAGACCCCTCATATCCTGGATATAAATTGTTTCAACTCCTACCCTCAAAATGACGCTATAGAGCACTGCAAACCAAGACAACTAGATGCAAGAACAGTTTTTTTCCGAACGTCATCACTCTACTAAACAAATAGTTCCTTTAACACTGTCAAACTATTCACTAAGTCTGCATTATTATTACTATTAATCTTCTCATCATTCCTATCACCCATCTCCTCCCACTTATGACTGTATGATTGTAACTTGTTGCTGTATCCTTATGATTTATATTGATTTGTTCCTAGTATGATTTGATTGCTTATTTGTACCCTATGACTATCATTAAGTGTTGTACCTTATGATTCTTGACAAATGCATCCTTTCTTTTTATGTACACTGAGAGCACATGCACCAAAGATAAATTCCCTGTGTGTCCAATCACACTTGGCAATAAAGAATTCTATTCTATTATGGGTACTCAAATTCCACTGGAAGGCATTTGAAAGCCTGCAGTAGCAAAACAAGAAAGGAGGATATGCCTAGTTAAGATCCACATCAAACTATGCAGTTTGGAGAAATTTTAATTCAGGGATTATTTCGCTACCATTTAGAGGTTGGAGGCTTCATAAATAATCAAGTAGGCAGGTTGTTGATTCTCTACTTGCAATTCAACTCTACACTTAACTATGATTAAACTCTTTTCCTAGATCTTCACCAACAAGTGTCAGCGTCCTGGCTGCAAGCAACGGGAAATGATGAAGGTGCTCTGTGACCAATGTCATGGCAACTTCTGCCTCAAACACCGGCATCCCCTGGACCATGACTGCAGTGGCACTGGGCGTTCACTCTCCAAAACCGGGTAAAGGCAGGAATGATAATTTTACTAGTTACAATTGTATAACGGTGGTACCAACCCATCTGTGTTACTTTCCACCACTTTCTGGCATTTCTATAAAAGTAATTGAGATTGCAAGACAACAGCCTGTCTTCCTCACATCCTTCTAAAATCTCAGTAACATTGTTTCCTAGGTTAATTATCCCTACAGTTTAACCAAGAAGCAACTGGACTTTCTGGTTTTTCTTTGAGGACGTTCTGCTTCTCATCCAAGAAGCTCTTAGAGCTGAAGAAGCTTCTCGGATGAGAAGCGAAACATCTTCAAAGAGAAACCAGATAGTCCAGTTCCCTCTTGGTTAAAAAAGCACCTTTGGGACAACCATGACCTGGATGACTGAGAATCTCCATAGAACCTACAGTTTGAGTTTAGTTTGAAAGTCAGATTAATCATACAAGAGTGAGACGTAACATGGCTGCCGGAAAGAGTCGTGAAGCGGATTTTTACTCATTTCAAGGAAAGGCAAATGGATCGTGTGAGGCAATGATGGGATGAGGCTGATAACTAGACCTTTGTTTCTGGTTCCAGGCATGCTGCCATAGCCAGGGCTCAAAAGCCTGCCAAAGAACCTGTAAGCACTACATCTAGCGGCGCAGCCATGAGGTCTCATGTCAGCCAACCAACCTCCAGCAGGTACAGTCATAACGTGAATCTGGATGCTTTCTTGTTTTCTTCGGTTTGTAGTGACAGCTTTTCATGTTTTGACTTATGATACCTGACACTTCTCTGTCTATGTGTTGAGAAGACAGCAGACTATCTTCCAGATTTTTTAGAACATATGGAGGACAGTTTGCCATTTATTCTTGTACTACTATTAACACATGATAACCATGTATGTATCAGAACATTGCTATTAGTACCGTATGCTATCAGTAGCATATAATGCCTATCAGTTTGTACTCTGCTGTAGTGATCATCATGCCTCTTTTCATGAAGCATTGGTCTGTTTGGACATAATACAAAAGATGGAATAGGTGAGACTTACTTAAAGTAAGCCAGAAAGAAAGACTTGCTCAGATAACTTTCACGTTACGTAACATGTGGAAAAATACCAGAATGAAGAGTTTGAATAAGATACAACAAATTATAGTTCTCAGTGTCAGCTAGATTATGCAATAGCATTCTGGTGGAAAAAGTATTAGGAAATGAGAGGAAAAATGAGGATTGGCCAAGCTTGTCCCATAAATGGATAGGAGCCATAATTCTTCAGAGATATTACACTGAGTGAGCATTCTGTGTGAACATCCCAACTCAATTCTTCTGGAACTCAACAGTCTATTCTGGCCAAATAGACTTTGAGCTGTACATGTCAGTGCATGACTGCGTGAATAAGTGATGCCTATAGATCTCAAAGAAAAGAAGAGAAAAACAGAATTTCTTTGCTTGGGTAAAATAGTCTCTGAAAAAAAAGAACCAAGTAGCACTGGAAGTGTTTTCTGGTCCTCAGAATGATGTTATTTCTTTAATCGTATCCTCAGTCTGATAACTTTAGCTGGTGCTAAAGATGTTATAAAAATGGATCCCAGTTCAGCAATTCACATTTCTCCTCTGGGGGCACAAGAACCTCCTGAGAACATTTGTGTTGGCAATTTTAGGATCTGCCAACTTCATGTATTTGGCAGCTAACTTTTTTCTCTTTACTCACAGATCAAGTGAGACAGTAAGAGCACCTCAGCCACAAAGCCCGACTGTACCTGTTATTGCTCTGCAGAGCGGTTTGGTAAGTCTAGTCAATGTACTGTATGTAATACATATGTTATGTTACCTGTTGATGTATTTTCCTCATCAGTTGAATGGCTGCAAAAGAGGATAATTGTTATCTCATCTTAAATAATCTGGTATTATAGTTGCAGTGGAAGCCTAGAAAAAGAAGTAGATCACCATCAGTTCACATGAAGAAACCAACTGGTCTTTGTTTCTCTCCTGCTTTTCCTTCAGCCTTCCCATTAATTGACCGATATCCCACCCCAGGTTGAAGGCTTCTCACAGCTGTGAAATTTTAATTGGTGATTTTGACCCAGTTATTCTCCTCATCCTAACTTGTCTTACCTCACAGAATTGTTATTGATGAAAATGGGAGGAGAGAGTGCTCTGGGATGGAGACCTCCTAAATTAAATGCAAGATAGAAATCAGATAAGTAAATAATCTGCCTCATGTAGGAGACTCTTTTTCCATTACCTTCCCTTAAGCACTATCCCAAGCACTACTCTTTAAAACTATCAAAACTGTTTACCACTATTGTTTCAAAGAATAGGGAAACAGGAGCTAGAGAGTTGAGAGTCAATGGAGAAGTAAGGAGGTTCAGCATTATTTTTTGTCATGCCTCATAGCGGCAGTTGCTGGTATGGATTCTGTAGGAACTCCTTGATCTGGCGTCTTGAAGATATTGTCTGATATTTTGATCTGTTTTATTTTCATCATGCCTACAAAATCCATTGTACATGAGGGGAAAATAGAACAATGGCACAGTTCAGGTCCTAGATCCTTGAAGTGTGCCCAGCCATGTACAGTTGTTGAGGATTTTTGGTTTCCCTCAGGTAGGCTGATTCTGTTTTCTTGCTTCCTTTCAGAGTGAAGAGGAAGCGTTACAGCGAGCCTTGGAGATGTCTCTGGCAGAAACAGCGGCCATTCAACCGCAACGCCGCAGGTACTGATAGCCAGTAGAAACCGACAGGGTTATGCTACCATGAAGGGTACTCTCTGAGCTTGGCTGTTTTATTGCAGGAGTTTCATTACGCAAACTAGGTAACATGATCATTGCTAGTCTGACTAGCACTGATCATGTTACATAGTTTGGGTAATGAAAAATCCGCAAGAAAACAGCCAAGTTCAAAGAGCATCAAGGACCCTTCATTTCCACCCTGATCTACAAATATTCTCTTTTTATTGTACTGCCATGCCAGGCTACTTGCTGAGAAGTTATACTTGGGGTGAGACAGAGGGTGGAAACGTCTAAGACAGCTGTGCTCAAATTGCGCAGCAGTAGATTGCCTCTGATCCAGTGCAGATCTATTGAGATCAAGCCCAGTTCTCTGTTTCTAACCTGTGGGGGTTGAAGGTGAGCATTCAAAGCACTCAGTGCTAATCAGGCCTTCTGAACAATAAACATAAACAAAGACTCTCCACTTAAAGATCACCCAATCTGCCAACGGTGGGATGACTATGTCAGCAACAGGGAAGGATTAATTATACAGGCTGTCCAGTTCATTTTGACTTTGTTTCTAACAGCACCCAAGAGGAGGAGGACCTGGCATTGGCTCGAGCACTTTCAGCTAGCGAGGAAGAATATCAACAGCAGCAGCTCCGGCAACAAGTAAAAGAGATGAGCAATTTTTGACAATTCAGTGTCTTCACAGGTTGACGTAATTCATCTTGCAAATATTGTATCGTATTACATCCCAGCAAGGGAAGTGCTAATCCAATTATTGGAATTCAAACTGGAAACACTGGTCTTTTGGCCACCCTGTAAAGGTAGTCCTTGCTTAACGACCAATCACTTAGTAATCGGTCAGAGTTACAATGGAGACACACACACACACACACACACAAAGATACTTATGTCCAGATTCCAGATTTCCAACAGCAACATACAGACACATCCCCATGTTCACATGACAAGCCAGTTGCACCTTTCATGTGATACAGTTTATGTTTTTTGGCAGAAACTGGTCGTTTTAGCTGGTTTCTAGGACAAAAACACCCCTAGGAATGCATACACTTTACAACTGCAGAGTTCACTTAACAAACGCTGTGGAAATGGTTGTAAAATCAAGTCAGTCGCGTGAGTGTCTCAACTTACGTCTGTCACGGCTTATGACAAATCCCATGCTCCATTACAGTTGTAGGTTGAGGACTATCTGTAGCTCTTTTTTGAACAGAACCTTGGAGGCTGGAAATTCTACTAGTTCTTGTTAGATGCTTTTCCTTGGCAGATTTGGTAGTAATTAATTAGTAATTGTCCTTACTAGTCTGTGCAAGAAACACATTAACCCCCCCCCCCTCTGAAAGTTTCAGGTAAACACAAGAAGCAGGTACTAAAGTCTCAAGTACCAGAACTTTGTTGTATTTGCTTTTGAGCTATAAAAATTGATTAAATAGGATTAAATCTTTAAAATTTAAAGATATAGACGCAAACTGTTGCAAAAAACAACAACGTATTGCATAAATATTTGGAGATTGTATGACCCTCTTTTGATACATAAAGAAAGCGAAAGCATCTTTAAGAAATGCATTTATCAATAGGACGCCTCAAATAAGCTGCAGAACTCTCTCTACTGAGCCTATGCTATTCTCTTCCGGTAGAGTCTTTACAGATACAAATTTATGAGAGGGTTTTTTAATGAGCATAATCCAGCAAGACCTCAACAAAAGGATCTGCAATGTACACTCACAATATGAAGAAAAAGCATTGAAATGGCTGGCAGCCATTGATGAATGGGGTGGGCCTCAGGCTTTGGGGATTGGCTAGTAGTAGCCTAGGAAGAAGTGAGGGGTCTACATGTGCTATAGATTTTTTTTCTTCTTCTTTGCTGTAATCCCAAAGGTGCTTTTTTCAAGAGACAACTGGACTTTC
>JANHFT010001555.1:483800-507224 GCA_032467955.1 Pseudoxenodon macrops
CCAATAAAGAATTCTATTCTATTCTATTCTATTCTATTCTATTCTATTCTATTCTATTCTATTCTATTCTATTCTTACTATCACATTTATCCTGAATCAATTGATAGCAGGATGATGGCCTCTTTAGTGAAAGTTATGAACTGTAATCTGGTCCAGCGTCCTTGATAGATGTGTTTTGATTGCCCAGTCTAGAGCTGGGAGAGAGTGATGGGTCCAAAGTCTGACTTTGCTGACTTTTTAAGGACACCCAGAGGCAGCCTCACTACATCTTGGTCCTTAGTCTGCAAAAATATGTGTATATAAGAAAGGAGAAGAAAACAATAAACAGAGGAGGAGCAGGAAGCGATGTCTGGAATGTATCACTCTTAGTCAAATGCCAGAAGCTCTGACAAGCATCCACAAATGCCTGTTGCTTGTAACAATCAGAAGAGAAGAAACCACACTGAAGCAGCACCTAATCCCAACAAGTGGCAAAGACTTTTGGAGGGAGGAAAAAGATTACATATCACCTGACAAACATTAAGATTTTTACCTGTTATAAAGTTAAATCATCACTTATCTACAGTACATGGCTTAATTAAAGTATAATAAATAGAACTCTTCTATGCTAAGAAAGCTCAAATACTTTGGCCATCAAATGAGAAGAATGGAATCATTGGAGAAGACCCTGATGCTGGGAAACATTAAGGGAAAAGAAGAAGATGGACAGCAGAGGATGAGATGATTAGATAGTGTCATTGACATAGTGAACATGGGTTTGGGCAGAATCCAGGAGACAGTGGAGGACAAAGGGGCATGGCTTGCTGTGGTCCATGGGGTTGCAAAGAGGTTAAACACAACTTACCGTAGCTACTGAACAACAAAATGCTAAGAAAGCTTCCAAATGATCTACTAAATTATATGTACATTGCTATTACATACCTATTGCATTGTCTTATTTACTAATAAAGGTTTATGGAGAAAGCTGACCACTATTGATGTCTGAAGTAGCCACCTTAACCCCAATTCAGTCCCTGAAACCTAAACCCTGCATGTAATTAAACCCCATACCAATATAGACTGGCCTAGCCCAATTTGACAAGTTATAGTGTAGAAATCATTTTATCATTGTAATAACTAATTAAGAAAGAGTTAACATTCCTAGACTAGATTAATTTCAGTTTTGAATAAAGAAAGGGATTTTTTTTGTTTGATACACATTTTCTTGGCTCAGCTGCTAAATCACAGCATGTGACTCAGGTCACCCGTTGAAATGTCTAACTGTTTCATTTCTTACTAAACCACCCCCAACAGGTACAAAGAACGAAATTTAGCTTTGTTACATTTGAACAAAGATCAAAGCTGTTTGTAAATGAATTAGTCTAAGATTTCTTACAGCCTTGTCAGTACAAATAGTGAACTGCTGCTGTTCTCACTTCTTTTGTACTTTCTAAAATAAGTTAAGTCTGCTTGACTCCTAGTGACTTCATAGACGCAACCCTGCAGCTTTCTTGCCAATATGGTACTGGTTCCACTAACATCAAAACTGCTTGCTTGAAGAAAATGAGTTCATCAGGGAAAGGTCTTGGCTTGAAATATTTTTTTTTCTTTGTCAAAACATATTTTGAAAGCAGTAAGGTTTCCAGGAATGGTTATCTACAAGTAGCAAAAAAGTATATTCTATAAAGAAGCTATTCCAAAGACATGTCATTTAATTTAAATACAACCTTCATTAATGATAATGAAAAAGTATAGTACATGTGGATTGTTACTGGGTAGCATCATATGGACACCTGTAGACTTGACAGGATGAGAACAGGGCAAAGTTAACACATTCCAGTAGAATGGCTTATTCAGAATATTCTATGTAACATTTTTAGTATCATAAATGATGAGGTGGTATCATTTAAAGGAGGAAGATACATCATCTAAAGCCGTGATGGTGAACCTATAGCATGCGTGCCACAGGTGGCACGCGTAGCCATATCTGAGGGCACGTGAGGCGTTGCCCTTTGTCACCTCTAGCGTGCATGCATGCACTGGCAATCTGATTGTCATTGCCAAACTTCTGGTTGGCCTGTTGGGATATTTCTCGCTCTCCCCAGGCTTCAGGAAAGATTCCTGAAGCCTGGAGATAGTGAAAAATGACACAACGGGACAACTGGAAGATCTGAGACTTCAGTGACGCCTGTGCGCATGTGCAGGGGGTGAGCGGGGGGGGATGGCAGCACGTGCATGCATGTTGGGGGAGTGCATTGAATTATGGGTGTGTTCACATGATCCCGCCACGCTCCCCCTGCTTTTGGCACGCGATGGCAAAATGTTTAGCCATCACTAATCTAAAGGATGAGAAATCTGTAAAACTCAACGTAGCTCCTGAATCTCTTTTTTATTTCCAGTTGTACTGCCAGATTTTGGCAACACCTTTGCAAAAATCAATGGCATGGCTTTTCATTTGAGATAGGAAATTCATAAAAATGTGGATACTATATTTTACAAAAGGGGAGGGGGGAATCCTGTCCTTGCATGGAAAATTAATCTTGGCTATGATTGTGTATCCTTACTCATTACAACCCCCCCCCATGTTAAAAAAATAAAAACATTCTTGCTTTGAAATAATGTATATTAATTCCAGATCAAAAGCTAACTTCAGTCTATCACACCAGGGATGGGTTCTCACTTACCTCACCAGCGGTTCGCTGCCTCATGCGCCACATGGGCGCGCACAAGCGCAGTAGAAAAGAGCCCCCAAACCCCCCAAAAAAGGCCGAAAACAAGATGGTGACGCATGCACAGTGCTGGAAACTCAGCTTCTGCACATGCGCAGGATAAAAAAAATCAAAAAAAAAATTCACCCCCCAAAAAAAACATTCAAAAAAAAAAAGATGGCAGCACCCATGGAGCAGCAGAACGGGCTCCGTGATGTCACCAGCGGCCTACTACCTACCCACCTCTGTATCGCACATACAATTTTTAGAGTATCTGCTCAGCATATTAACTCTGGCAGATTTGTTGACTTATGACACATACTTGAGTCAAAGCAACTTGATGAATGTTTCAGTGATGCTCAAAGAGAGACCATTTGTTATGGCCAATCATGCTTGTGGTCATACTTCAGTAATAGTTCTTATGTTCCAATGTCTGTATTGCTGAAGTGCTTCTCTCTTTTAAGTTTTGTATGATGGGAGAGAGGACCTTGTTTTGAGTGTAGGATTGAGATAAAATGTAACTGTGAGAGAAGCCTAATGAACAAAACATTCCAATGGCACTTCTGGTGTTTGGTGATACTAAAATATTTTTTACTTATCTTACTTTTCTGAATTTAAAAGACCTTTTGGGCAGATTCAAATAGAAAGCAAGAAAATCCCTTCTTCTTCCTCTTCTTCCCCTCCTCCTCCTCCTCCTCTTTTCTCTTCTTCCCATAATTTAAAAATATGCTAATATACTAAATAAAGAAAAATGATCACAGTGGTTTAGTGCTTTAAAGCTTATTTTGAAACTAAAAATAGAAATGTGCATTTTCTTTCTCCATTTGGTTTTTAAAGCAGCATTTTAAAGTGTTCTCCATTTTTGTATAGTTAAAACAGATATGTTTACCTTATCTACCGGTAAAGTATGGATTTCCTTTGACAATTATTATATTTGAAAAGAAGAAAGATGATTCTTTTCCATTGACTAAATCATGGGGATTACTATCCACTTTATAGAACACAAATTATTACCTTCCCTATCAATGGTGGTTAACCATAGAGCTATCTGAAGACTTAGCTGCATCTTGGCCAGCAATTTTGCATTAATATTCCAGATGAAAAGCTCAAAGATTTTGTATAGCTTTGTGAACATGTTTTGGAAATCGTGAATCTACCAGTGATTGAGTAGATTGCACATCCTCTCTGTGACAAGTACAATTTCATTTTCTTGTTATTTGTGAAATTAAAACTAGGGGCCAATTTTATAAGGGCATATCATATAATGAAATTCTAGGAAATAGCCCAGAATTATGTGAGTGTTATCAGGTAGGAAAAGTAGCATACTTTTCTGAAGTCCTTCGTCAGCTCTATTTTCTGACTGTCATGATTGTGCCCAAATAACTGAACTTTCCAACTTTTCAAAGTTAACCTCACATAGAATATATCATAGAACCTCTGATAGAATAAATAACCAAGGTATGTGTCCACATGGCCAGATCTACAGTTTCCGGGCAAATGAAATCATGAATAACAACAGAATGTAAGAATCCCAAATCAGCAATGAATCTAATACAGCACTTCCCACAAAAGTTGAATCCATTTTCCTAGCTCTGTCTTTTCAAACATCTGAACCCCTTTTGATCTTTATGTAGTCTGGATTAAGGTGTTATCTTTTGTCTTAATCTCTTCTGGTATTTTATAATTGCTTCCTTAGAACTGGATGGAAAAGATTGGTACATTTGGGACTCATCAATGTTTTGAGAGCATAAACTCTCCCAATTATTTCTGCCAGGAGTTTCATGTATGCTTTAAAACGGATTATGTGGAAACTTGCAAGTTATCATTGCTCGTGCCTTTGAACAGAAGTTTCCCAGCAAGATTTTCTGACATCATCCCTTTAGGAATTTAGCAACTGTAAAATTCTGAAATCCCTTGTTGGACAGGAGTCCAAGTTGACACCATTGCAAAGAAATATAGCATTATGGATGCTACTTATCTGACAAGAAGAAGTATGAAACAGTAACTTTTCTGGAATGTTAGAACTTTTCTTTCTCTTCAAGTTCTTTCCTGAAGATTGTTTACTGTCAATGTTGCAGATTGATTGTCATGCCTTATTCTTGGATGCAGGCTATCCAGAAAACTTTAACTAAAATTTGAAGTAAAATAATTTTTCAAGTGGAACAAGAACATAATGGAATGTATTATCACATATTTTGAGGTGTAGAAAAATAAGCAGAGAAAAATCTAGGACAGCCAGGATATGAATATACATTTTTAAAGGACACTTTAGAAGTACTTCATCTTTTCATTATTAACAAGCTTAAAGACGAATCCCTTCACATGTGCTTAAAGGAGTTTGCTGACCAGACAGTAGAATTTATTTGGACTTCTTTAATATACTCTAGAATCTGGATGGAATGGAAAGTTACTTAGAACAGAAGTCATTGCTGCTTTCACTGGTTATTGAATAAGTGATTTTTCTAGCATTGTTTAACATTTCAGGCTCAAAATTCTTTCTCAAAAGGAAAGTAATAATTAATTCAACTTTAAAGGAGAGCTGCTGATCCTTTAAAATAATTGAAGTGTGGCATCAAATCATCCTATATCCTGCTGGATAACTGTAACAAAAGGTAATTCTATGTGTTTGCATACAAAAAAAACCGTGCTTCCTGAAATAATTTTCCACAGGGATAAAAGAGAGGTCATTTTTGAGAGAATAATGCTTGTCCATATATTGATATATTGCTTTTCTGAAAGCTTTTTGAAGAAGCTCTACCTAATTAGAGAAAGTTGCCAAATGGGTGCAATTTCCAGTAATTTATTTCATAATGCCATACGCTACAAAACCCCTGAGAACATCACTGTTAATTATTTAATGTATTTGAAATACACAGAGGTCTTTATAAGTATTTTTGATCCAACAGAGATGAAAGGAAAGTCAGTGAGAACAAATACTTCTGCAGAAAGCTTAGGAAGGAAGGGATCAGCAGGAATCAAGATGGTGATTCCGTCTAGAATCCTTTGTTTACTAGCTTAGTGTTCATGGATAAAAAATATATAGTGTGACTATATAATTTTAGCATGAGTACTGTAGCATGAGTACAGTTCTCACAGGTAGTTACGAGTTTATGTACAAGAGGAGAACATTATTATTTACTGAAAAATTTATGTTATCTGCAGTCCTTTGATGTATCCTCTTCAGGAAATCTGATTCATAAGAAATTAATACTACTTATTAAGACAAAGAGACAAACTAAAAGCACATGCAGGCAAAACAAAGGGAAACAAAAAAAATGCATTAGCTTTCTTTTGAAGTTTATAAATGGAGAAAATAAGTGGAAGCTGAAGCTAGCCCATTCTAGGCATTATCTGCTAATTGCCTGAAAGTGGTCCCCAGGAAACAGCCAGGCAGGCAGGGAGAAGGTGTCAAGCAGGGAATTAGTCTTGAATGCTTGTGCAGTCACAAGAGATCCAGAACTGACTCTTTAAGTTCCTTAGAGATTTATCTATCTGTTCCTAAGAGAGGGCAAGCAGTCTGGAGAGTTTTCTATGTAATAGGAAGAATATAATAACGTAGTTGACTTGATTTAAATCCACCGATTTAAATTTTCAATGGAGAGGAGAGCATTATATGAAAAAAGGCATTTATGAAGTGCTGAAACTGGTAATGTGATCTCTTTTTCTGCATCTTATATTATCATTAGAACTACAATTATGGATTCTTCTATTGTCATTCGTATTATAATGTTATACCCCACTACAAATGTAGCATAAAGCATTTTCCCCCCTCTTGGGCTAAGCAATGTTGTTTGCTTAGACCTCTAGTCCACAACATGTGATTTTGCCAGAGTCAATTAGAAAAGGAATACATAGCAAATGTAACAGATGTGGGAAGACAGTGTGAAGGAGAACATTTCCCACAAATTTAGTGGCTTCATACATAGTTGGAGGTTAAGTCATTAGCTCTGAACAAGAACAACAAGTTAAGCATATTAGTCCACCTGAAAGCCCTTTTTTTCTTATCCTCCCAAATCCATACGGACATTTTGAATCACCCTTGGTTGAAATACCGGTTACATGCTCAATACTCTGAACTTTGTGTTAGGAGTTCGATCCCCTCGTGTTTCAAGTATTCAGGATTCCATTAGCTTGTTGCTCTTGGCAGTTGATTTTATTTCTTTCTCCTATTAATGGCTTTCATTCCTAGGGGAATTGCTGAAGTTACAATTTCTTCATGGAGCAGAACATAATCATTATCAACACTTCAGCAGCATATTTTGTTTAGAAGTTTGTTTTAAGCTATTGAGTGTCCACTAGCTGAGCAATGCAGGAACTGGGGAGGAAAGACTATAATGAACTAAACAGGGGGGGGAAGTAATAAAATACAAGGTAGAAAGTCAAAGTTTAGGTATTATTATCCACTGAGTGTATGAGGTCATTCATCATTTTGCCATCTCCTAGTTATAATAATGCAGATAATGAATTGAAATGTAAACAGTGCAAAGAGCAGAACTATCAAGAGACTTATCCGGTTGTTAGATCCAGCATGAATGGAAATCCATTTTACATCATAATATATATTTAACAATTATATATTGACCAAGATTGCAGCCTAAGGTAGGTTACTAAATTAAAAGGTTCTTGGTTAAATAAGTATCAAATTATAGACATAAGGTACTGTATGAGGAAGAAAATTCCTAATTTGTTTGTTAATTGATCATACGTTTATTAGTTAAATAAAGTTTTAAACTGCTATTTAGTTTAACATGCATTTCCTTATCATATATTACCTGCCATATATCCAGCTTTTAAAATCAAATCAATTTCTTTTTTCAAATAATTTTATTAAGAATTACATGTAAATAATGCAAGTTAATACAAACTACAAAAAATGCACATGGAAAAATACAAAAAAGAGAAAGATTGGGTGTGTGAAAAAGGAAAAGACAGAAAAAAGGGGAAGACAAAAAAAGAAGCTAGTGAAAAGTGAAGTTTTGCAGGCTTTTTTCATTGCTTCTCTCTATCAGCTATGCTTTAGAAGCTTTTTTTCAGTCCTAACCAAGGGATAAAATAATGTGCTGAAGCTGACCAGACTAAGGATGCTAGTCAGATGAATACCTGGTAGGCAGATTTCCCCCCTATTTTCCTCCCAAAAAACTCAGGTGCGTTTTATACTCTGACAAATACGGTATCTCTTTCAAAGTGAAAATCTTTAAGAATTTTAACAGATTTCTCCTGCATCCACAAGTAAATTTATCCTTTTGTTTGTCACTTCTAAAAAAGTGTTACCAAATCTTAGCAGAGCTGTTTTCTATATCCAGAAGAGAAAAAAAATCTGATTGAATGTTTATTCATCTCCTTTAAGGAATAAATCATCCATCTGGGTCATTTTTATTCATTTAAATTATCCCTCAAAGTAATTTCATAAACATCCAATGCAATTTATTGTTCTACAACTTCATTAGAACATGCTCTGTCAACTTTATCAATCGCCTGCTTTAGTCTGTCCAAAAGCTTAGCTGAAAAATATTGAAAAGTTTGCATTAAGGATTTCTGCTCCATTTTCTTTATCCTCTGGCTCTAGTGTCCAGCCTTATCATACCCTCCCGAAAACAATCTCCATTTTCCCATGAGAAAGTATCATCGAAGTAATTCAAAACTATAATTCCAAATCCCCCTAGCCCCTTAATCCATTATTAAATTTTCAAAATCCATATACTAAGCACTTTTGGTGTATAGTTAAAAAAAACCATATATTTTTAAAAGTTTTAAAATCAAATTTACACCATCATCTTTAAAGTAGAGGGAAACTCACCCAATGAATGCCGTAAAACTGTGCCAGTCTCAAAGGGCTTAATCTCTGCAATATGCAAAGGAAAAAAGTATTAAGAAATGGCTAAGATATAAGGCTCAGTCAAGCTTAGTGTCCATAAAGGCTGCTTTATGAATTTGAACGTTGTAAATCCCAATTCCCAGTTGCTTTACTCATAGGCCAACTATAAAATTGACAGTTTCTGTGGTCCACTCTTGAGTAATAGTAGTTGTCTGGAATTCTATGGATGATCTCAATAATCTCTTCTTTGTTCTGGTGAGATTACCTTAATTTGGATGTAGCATTGTCTTGCCAGCCAGCAGATTGTCCATTTGCCATGGTACTTATAGCAGTAGCAATAGCACTTAGGCTTACATACTGCCCCATAGTGCTTTACAACCCTCTCTAAGTAGTTTATAGAGTCAGCATATTGCCCCCCAACAATAGTGAGCTTGGAAGGATGGAAGGCTGAGTGAACGTTGAGCTCTTCAGGATTGAACTCCAGATTGTGGTCGGAGTTAGCCTGTGTTGTGGCCCGCCAGTGGCCTGTGCATCTGGTAACTGATTCAGACAGCGAGGAGGCTGATGTGGTGATTCACCAGTAGCCTGTGCAACTAGCACCAGAGTCGGACAGTGAGGAGGCTGGAGAAGACTCGGTGCCAGAGGCAGGGATTCAGCCAGGGCCTTTGGAACCTCCGGAGGCTATCATGAGTGCAGAGGAAGAGGAAGAAGCAAAAGAGGAGGAACCTATTCTCAATGCACGTGCGTGCAGAGCTGCCAAAAGGCAGGAGTGGTTCCTGAGGAGAAGGACTACTCAGGAGTAAGGCTTGGGGATAATTGGCCACTCTCATAGCTTAGTTAAGTGAGGAAAAGGACTGACCAATTTGCAGGAAACAACTTAGTTCATTTCACATCTTGTCTGCAAAACTCCTGTTCAACTCTTGTTGGAATGTAGTCAAGATTCCTGCAAATTGCTTCTGGGCATTTTTCCACCAACAATAAGATTGTGTGTGGTGTTATCAGAAAGTCTCTTGTGGTTCTTTTTGGCTTGGACTTTAGAACCACTGCTAAGACAGATAATTAGTAGTCTGTTACTATTACAAACCTTAAACTATTACCTTGTTTAAGGTTTGTTTGGACGCTGTTTGTGCTGTGTTCCTTGGTCCGGCAGCTGGGACAGAACAGTTCTATCATGTGTAGTTTAAATACAGATAACATATTTCAATCACCCTTAATAATTCAGTTGCTCCTCTTTACATTGACTAAGTTTCTTTTCTTTCTCTTTGTAGTATCTGTGTTTATAATTATGGCATCAGTGTTTTATCAGTGGTTATAATTCCATCCCGCTTGCATGTGTAAATGTATGTATCTGCATGTCCTTGGGTATATACATTCCACTTGTCTATGGAGATTCTCAGTCATCCAGGTCATAGTTGCTCCAAATGTGCTTTTTCAAGAGGCAACTGGACTACCAGAAGATCCAGTTGCCTCTCAAAAAATCACCTTTGGGACAACCATGACCAGTGGTGAAATCCAATTGTTTTTACTACCAGTTCTGTGGGCGTGGCTTGGTGGGCACAGCAGGGAAAGGATAATGCAAAATCTCCATTCCCACTCCACTCTGGGGCCAGCCAGAGGTGGTATTTGCTGGTTCTCTGAACTACTCAAAATGTCCACTACCGGTTCTCCAGAATCTGTCAGAACCTGCTGGATTTCATCCCTGATCATGACCTGGATGGACTGAAAATCTCCATAGACATATAGCGATGCACTTTGTGATAAACACCCTTCAAATGATGCAGGAGTATGCAAGGATTTCCCGAAAAAAATGCAGATTACAGGAACCGTTTGAGCTTCAGTTTGAGATGCAGACAACACAGACTCGTCCCTCACAGCCTGCACCTGTCTTCAACAGCAAATAGAACAGAACAGAAAATATCCTGCAGAAAGCACAGCTCCAACTTCTCAATGAAAGAATAAGGCAGATTAATTTTACATACTAGAAAATCCAGTTGCCTCTTGAAAAAGCACCTTTGGGACGTACGTTCCACTTCTTCATCATCACAAACTATCACATAACCTCCTCATATCTATTTTTATTAGGATGGGTTGAAATCAATTTCTATACTAAATTTAATCCAAGCAGGGTTTTATGATTATTTCATCTGCCTCCTTTCCCCTGCTACTTATTTGAAAAGAGATTCCTAGTGTTAAAAGGGTATCTGTTGCCAATTACCTTGGACACCTAAAGTAACATATTGACTAACGTACATAAGGGCTGCCTTTCACACAGAGTTTCAGGATTTGTAATGATTCAAAGCATGCGTGATACCAAGAACTAAATACTCCTCCTCCCTTACACGGATTTTTTTCCATTCCCCCATAAATAAACTCCCATCAACTGGTGACGAAGGTAATAATTAATTATGAACAGATACAGTCAAATATTATGAAGAAAATACATCAAGGGCAGAAACCAATTTCGAAGCATTCATATAATATAAGTACTTTCATTAATAATTGTCATTTTGACCTGACCTCATATAGAGTTTCTATTGGTTGGAACACTTTCTCAAGAAAAAATAAAATCAAGACAAAGCAAGACTCTGAGACAACTTGATTGCTCTTAGTTCTCCTATTTCCCTGCTTTTTACCAAGAATTTAAAACGACCCAATGATTGGATGTAAAAAAAATATGACTTAGGTCAGTCCTCCCACTTGCAACCATTGCTGTGGTACCTGCAATTGTGTGATCAAAATTCAGGCACTTGGCAACACACCAGCATGTGTTTATACAATGGTTTCATTATCCCGGGATCATGTGATCACCTTTTATGACCTTCCCACGGGGCTTCAAATAAGCAAAGTTAACAACCACATGAGTCACTTGACATCTGCATAAAAAATGATCATAAAATTGGCCACCACTCACTTAATGCTATCACTTACCAATGGAAGTTCTGTTCACAACTGTGGCCATCAGTTGAGGACTATATGTAATAAGATGCTGTAGCAATATCATTACACAATGGATTTGTAGGAAATGACTGTGGTTTTGTTCAATGAGGCAACACTATTTGAAGTACTGCAATGAGACGATTCATGCTGCTGCATGGTCAAGAGCTTCTTCTGGCCACCAAAGGTACTAAAGACATCTCGGTAAAGTAGTCCTCCAAAACTTTGATGGATTGCTTAAAGCAGAGGCCAACATTTGTGACTTGGTGGTCTAGCAGAAGGGAGGAGAGGGGAACCAGGCCATATGAGTGATGGTCTGGTGTGCACACATGCACAGCTCAACTTGTGCAAGCAGCAGGGAAGCGCACACGTGCATGTGTACATAGCTCAATTTGTGCAAAGCGAGCTGTGTGCAGGTATGCACATGAACCAGCCTGCCACTCACTCAAGTTGAGGTCCACACACATGCACACCAGCCCGCCACCCAGTTGTGGGCTACAGCCCAGGGATTGGGGACTCCTGACTTAAAGCATTTTCAAAGGTATACAACCATTCACAGCGTTGCACAGTCTACTAATGCACAATACAGGTACTCCTCATTTAGCTACTTCCTCATTTAGTGACCACTTACAATTGCAAACGGTGATGGCAAAGTAACTTTGCAAACCAATCTTCAGATTTACAACCTTCAGAGGTCTGTAAAGCAAAGGAAAACTGAAGTAAAGTTATAAGCATAGTCACGGATTCATTTAGCACTAGCACCTAGACTTATATACCATTTCACAGTGCTTCACAGCCCTCTCTAAGTGGTTTTACAAAGTCAGCATATTGTCCCCAACAATCTGGGTCCTCATTTTAACTCATCTTGGAAGGATGGAAAACTGTGTCAACTTTGAGCTGGTGAGACTTGAACTGCAGCACTGCAGACAGTCAGCAGTCAGCAGAAGTAGCCTGCAGTACTGCATTCTAACCACTGCGCCACCACAGCTCATTTAGCAATCACTTTACTTAACAACCAAGTTGCTGGCTCCAAATGTGGTTGTAAATGAGGACTACTTGTAGCTATTTATTTCTAATTCCCTCAGGGCCAAAGATGCATGACTTTGATCTTTGTCTGGAACTAAAAAAAACATTAATGTAGATGCTGGATGTGCTCCCTTGGGAGGAAGGAGAGAGACACGCCATCAGAAACCCTTCTCTGATGTGTATGATTCCTCCCCAGCCATTGCATATCAGCAGAGAGGAAGGTCACCTTCCTTCTTTCCTTCCTACGATTTAAACCCCATTACACCTTTCTGTGTTTCCAGCATCCAAATAACTGGAAATGGTATTGCCAGGTTCACAGCTGTGGTCAAAGGGAATTTCTGGAGCCCTCAAAAGAGTTGTTGTAGATGCTGTTGGGTTTTAATAGGTGATGGCCTATCTTGGTGTGAGGATGTGGTTAGACCTCTAACCATATCCTAAGAACAGAAAACTTAGTACCACCCCTACTATTACCACTTCTGCTACCTACACTGCTTCTGTTACTCATGCAAGCATGACACCCACATCTGATGCCTCATTCCACTGAGCAGCACTGTTGTAGATCAGCTGAGAGGACAAAGAGAAATTAAGTCATGAAGCAGCCTCTGTGAAGAAAGGCGAAGGGTGGTAATAGATTCAGTTCCTTTGATATGTCTCCTGTATGAAAGGAAAGATAGATGGAAGTTTGAAGCATGCTGTGCAAAAACCAAACCCTAAAGATAAAACATCTGAATGACCAGGGTTTCATAATGGCCAACTATCCACTTTTATAATTATCACATTGCCGACTCTTATGAGACTTAACACCACCAGGTTGAACATGTGAGATACTCTTTGACATGCAAATGATAATTAAAGGTCTGAAATCAATTGGCTCCTGTTAAAAGCATTGTTAGGTTGAAAACATGACTAAAATCACTGAACAATTTGTTCCAGATATTGGGTATCCCTGTATGCTGCTTGCCTTAAATCAGAGCTAAATATGCCTGATTTTCCCCCCCCCAGGAAGGCAAATATAACTCATCACCCTTTACATTGCCCCAAGAAAGGTGTAATCCATAACCTGAAAAAGCAAGAGAAAAGCCTTTGAATATTGTCCAAGGGGTTTGTCTTGCTGGGTCCCGCAGATTATGTGGGGATTAAATAGGAAAGATCATTGTTGATATAACAATGTTCCAAAAGTACTAATATAAGTACATTGTAGAAATCAGCGCAATAGATTTATAAAAACATCTGTACTTTGTAAAATACAGTGAGACTCTTTTAATACAGCATATCATGAATTTAACTCGGGGGGAGTTTGTACACTTACTATACTAAGTTTGTTTCTCTTGATAGATAACATATGATGGGAATTAAAGGAAGGGAACAGAACTCATTAGTTCTGCTTGAATTTTTAGCCAAATTTAGTATCGACTCACTGGATTTGGCTGATGTTGAAATTAAAGAAACTATTTCATGGGGTTTTCACTTCTATTTGACTGAGAGTTCTCAGAAAGTAGCATCATGGAATCATAGTTGGAAAGAACCTGGGTGGTCATCTAATCCAGTATTTTTCAACCTTGACAATTTAAGCTGTGTGGACTCCAACTCCCATAATTCTGGAAAGGGACTACTGGGTAGAGGTTTTGAGAGTTGGTTCACACATCTTAAAGTTTCCAAGGTTGAGAAACACTGATCTATTCCAACTCAGGATCCACAAGAATATCTTTGAAAGATGATCCTCTAGTTCTGCTTGAGAACTCATCACATCATTCCTTGTCTTTTGGTATTTGGTTTTCCTTAATGCTGTGTTTTGATTACTTTGCCTTTCTACATCCATTCAGGTTATAATTCTAAGGCTACTGGAAACATGATTTAATACCTGCTCTCTCTCTCTTTCAGCTGAACTGCTGAAATATCCTAACCGATGCCTAAATACACTGAGGAAATAGGTTTGAGTAAGTAAAATAAAGACTCAGATCTAATGAGATGTAGAAGATATTGTTTTTAAACAGTTTGATCTGGAGTTGGGTATAAACTATTCTAACAGTTGGAGCAGTTCTTCTGAAAGAGGGTTGGAAGCATTCCGAATATTGGAGCTGTTCTTGGGAATTGTTGTGACCCGCAGGTGGCCAGCAGAGCTGGTAGCAGAGTCGGACAGTGAGGAGGTTGAGGAGGAACTTGGGCCAGTCATGGGGTCTGGGGAAAGCTCAAATGAGGGCTCTGCATTGGAGGCAGAGAGGGAGCTAGACAATAGCAAGACAGAGGAAAGCTGGAGCCTGTTCCCAGTGTGTGCATGCACAGAGCTGCCGGAAGACAAGAACAACTAAGAAAGCAGGGTTGACTTGGGAGCAAAACCACACCTTGGAGGTGATTGGCCCCTCCCATAGAAAACAATTTGTAAGTTCACTCATTTCAAGAGTGGAAAGTTCTGTTCATGCTTATAAGAGACTCTGTGCCAAGTTTTGCCTTGCCCTGTGTTTGGAAACTAAGTTATCTGGCAGCTTTCCAAGTGAGATAAGGTTTGTGTTGTTAAATATTCCTTTGAAAGACAGTTTGCCAAGTCTTGCTGACTGTGAATGAAAGGAATTCACAGTCGTGTAAATAAAAGGGGTTTTGCCAAGACCAATACTCTATTTCATGCTTTTTAAGGAAGCCTATGTCAGAACAGGAATTGCTTGCCCAGTTTTGTTGAATTACCAGCCATATTCTTTTTTCAAGCTTCTTTTAGATGACTATTTTACACTCTACATGGAACTGCCCTTGAAAAGTATTTGGAATTTACAGTTCCTGCAAAATGTAGCAGCTAGATTTAAGTAGATGACACTACATGGGCTTTGGAATACCTTTGTTGTCCTCTACTTTATAACCAGTCACAATGAGGAGGCTATTTATATTTTATACTTTCATAAAGAGTTTGGAGACAGGCTAATTTGTAAGACTGCCTATTTTCATATGAATAAGCCTGTGAACTCCAATTATTTATGGTGTTATGTGTCCTGCCACTTATAGAAGCTATGTTGGTGGGTATCTCAGATAAGACCTTTTTGACAGTAGCACTTCTATGTGAAACACCATCCTATGAATGAGCTGGAACCCCTCCCTTGCTCTATTTGTATCATTTCTTCCTATATATTACATCACTCTCTTATTCTAATGCTAGTTTCATATTTTATTGTGCACCTTTTACTCCTTTGTTCTTGGGTTATGGTGTTTTGAATAAATATTTAAGCACAGTGACATAGATATCTGGTGTGCAAAGGGTATAACGTGTAAAATATAACTGTAATAAGTAATGTAGCCATGCGATCTGTGGATCTTTAGAATCTGACTCATACCAAGTGAGATCATTGGGTTATCTAACTGACTATTTAATTGAAATTATGGGTCTGCCTACTTTATTCAGTTACAATTGGAACTGTATTAAGTGCAGGGATTGGGAACAGCTCTGCAGGTTGTCAAACAGGTTTTTTTTTCTACTGCAAATAATGAGGGGGGGGAAAGATGTGCCGTTATCTTTTCTATCTTGTTAACAATGAGAAAGACATGTGAATAAGGATCTCTATGATGAAATCCCAAATTTGGAATATGCTTCTTGGAGAGATACAAGATAAAAAAAGGGAAAGGAGTCCCTGTGGATTTTACTTTGCTAGTCATTGCCAACTGTGGTGCTCCTCTCCATTTCAAAGCCATTGAACCAGCACTCTTTGAAGACATTTCCAGGGTTCTGTGGCCAGCATGATTTCATGGAGCACTGTTACCTTCCACTGAAGTGGTACCTATTTATCTACTCACATTTGCATGCTTTTGAACTGCTAAATGGACAGGAGATGGTGGGGGGGTGAGGTCAGGAGCTCACCCTGTCACATAGTGCTCAGGTCTCAAACCTGGGTATTTCTTTGAGTTTATTACCATATAAAGAGAATTTATGCCTGAAGTACTAGCAAGGCTTACATCTCAGATCTGAGACACTACCATAGGATAGGAGCTGTTCCCTGACGTAGAATTTGCTTGACCTCTGCTGCTCTATTCATTCAGTATTGAAACTGGATGTTCAGTGTTCCTTGATATAAATATGATCCTCAAATCAGTTGAAAAGCACACAAGGAAAAAAAAACCTGCCATCTTGATAAACCTCTAAGTTTCAAGCAAGTTGGATATCACCAACATTCTCATTCACCTAAGCCGTTGCAAAGTTCTATAACAATTTCACCTAGATGGCAAAGAGTGAAATGGAATGATTTGTGAAATGAAATGCCTTGCCCTAAAGGGACAATTGGCTTCTTAGCAGATATCAATCATGAACATAGGTAGACAACTATTTTTAAAAGAAAATATATATATAGGATTATCTTGCAATTTACAAGAGTCACTTAGGTGAGATGGGCAGTGCAGAAAAAGGCAGCGTTGAAATTGGATAAATAAAAATTTAAAAATGAAATGACATCTATTTCACAAACCAATGTAGGCAAAATCTCAAGACTTCTTTATAACTTCGAAAATAAAAAAGCTATTCACAAAACAAGAATATTACTTTAATCATTATGAACAGCAATATTTCCCATCTTTCATGAATCAGCATTATAAGCATAAATTAAACAAAATAAATACATTCTTATGCAGTAGCTAGAATTACTATCTGTCCAGAGCTGTGCAGCTACCTCTTCCTTATATGCATTATAAAACCCGCTACTTTAAAACACATCTGTCCTTCAAATATTTATATATGCTGCATTTCTTTTCCTGGGGAATTGAAAGAAAGTCCTAAAGGTTATTCCCGTTCACATGATTCATAGTGAGGCAAACCCTGTAAGCAGCCTTCTTTTCCAGCCTTCTAAATCCTGTTGTGGTATTACCTATCGAAAGGGGAAAATAGATACCTCATTCTTTCTATACTTCTTCCTATCCAAATTAGAAAACAAGGGGCTAAATGGAAATAAATTGAGACAGCACATCTTTCTGAATCCTGATTTGCTATTCAAGGGCCTAGTGACTAAGGGGTCCATTCGAAGACTATGAGGAGTCCATTCGGATTTTAGTCTGCTAGTTGTTGCCAACTCTAGGGGGCGGTACTCATCTCCATGTCAAGACCACTGAGCCAGCACTGTTTGAAGACATTTCTTCAGTCATGTGGCCAGCATGACATCATGGAGCACTGTGACCTTAAATTGCAATTCACCTTAGCTTTGCCAACAGTTAAAGATGCCTGGACTAGTGATTTAAATTGCTGAGTACTTCAAGTTATCTCAGCCTTCTTGGAAAAGATGAGGATAGTGAGTTGTTTGGCTCCTCCCAATATTCCTCTCCATTTCAGGATCATATGAATATATTAATTCTGAGCCATGGTGATGCAACAGTTAAAATGCAGTTCGACCCTGACTGGCTCAAGGTTGACAAAGTTTTCCATCCTTCCAAGGTTGGGTAAAATGAGGACCCAGATTGTTGGGCTGACTCTGCAAAACTGCTTAGAGAGAAAACTGTAAAGCACTATGAAGCGGTATATAAGTCTAAGGGCTACTGCTATTAAGAAGTGGAATAGCATAAGGTCCCAGATTGAGTTATTTTTTGCTCCTTTTGAAACATTTTTTTTTCATAACCATTATCTGAAGGAAGCCTGCATCTGTTTTTCCTCTCCATTTTTGGCAGCATATTTATATGTGCTGCAAATAGATTTCTAAAAGTATCACAAGGAGAGCACTTCTAATTGTGTGCTTTAAAAAAAAAATAGAGTGAGAGCACAGGATTTCCCACATCCTGTCTCCTGTTTTTCTGCTTTACTCTGTTGCACAGATCCATAAAGCTGTTGTACTTCTCATTCACTTACCATTTATGAATTTAGAGTTAAAGCAGTTCAAAGTGGAAATGCAGGGTTCTTTTCCACACTGGTATTCTTTGAATGCTTACTATAATCATATACCGGTTGTTAGCAGAGGAATGGTCAGAAATTTATTTGTGCTTGAGAAGAGAGCAAGGCAGGGATGGGTTGTGAATATTGTTGCTGCCGGTTCACTCAAGGTTGCGCTGCATGTGCATCCAAGATGGCGGCACCCACGGAGACACCGATGGAACCGGCTCCGTGACATCATCGTGGAGTTCCTACTGGTTCTATAGAACCAGATAGAACCGGTAGGAACCCACCTCTGGAGCAAGGACTATTTTTAAAAAGGACTCAAAGCAGTTTGAAAATGAGTGACAGATACTTCCTTTCTACTACCGTAATTCAGAAGAAGAGCAAAAGATGTCATCCATTGCTCGACTACTCAGGTTGGCACAGGTCTGGCAGCAATCAAAATCCCCTCATCCTAGCCTCCTTTACACAAAAGGGAATGAAAGAAAGAAAACCAGAGTAGCTGACATTTTTCCCTGAGGTGGTCCCTTGCAAAACTGACAGTGTCTTATTAACATCCTCTCTGGTTGCTTGCGTAGGCTTGCAGAGAGAAAGTTTTGAAATGATCAAACTAGAATTCCCCTATAAGGACCCTCTAATATCACCAAAGATCAGGAAGAAGGAGAAAGCAGGAATTCCTTAAAATTAGGAAATAGAAATGAATTGAATCTTCTCCTCAATATTGTGGCATCACAAAAATTAGGAGCTGCTTTCCAATGGAAGCACATTTCTTATTGAAAAGTATATTTTATTTCACTGCTTTCTGTTGTGGCCATTATGAAAAGACTATCCCTACCCTCCACACACACACAAAAGCTAGGATATTCATAGCCTCCATTTAACCATCATGGTTTAAGGTAGGTTTAATAATATTGCATTTCCATAGGCATGATCTATGTTTGGAATAGAAGATTTTAGTTAGAAGAACATTACATTTCAATTTAACTCCCTGTCCCTCCCTGAAAATGTGTTCGAGGAGACCATTCCTGGAACTGAACATACAGTCATAGTCTTAGTCCAACACTTTGTCTGAGTCCCATAAGGTATGTGGGAGGTTTTTAAAAAATCTACATAATTTCCCCTTCCTGAATTAAATTAATATGATCAGATGGAAGGGAAATCAAGTCCCTTGGAATGTGTTAAAAATCTCACTCGACTAAACTCCTGCCATTGCAAACTGCTAACTATTGCTCAAATCATTCATTTTTGGAGTGAGAACATTCCTGGTAAATCATACTTTTTTAACAAAAAAAGCCCATATAAATAGAACATTGGCAAATTTTGTGAATTGAATTTCTATTATATTAGAACACAGTGTAAAACCAAAGTAGTATATTACTCATTGTGTTTAAAGGCTCAAGGGTTGTTATTTTAATATAATAAGTAGTGTCAGTATTCAAAGGAAGGAAGGAAACTTGGGTCTATTCGTGCCTATATGTTTGCTACATGGAAATTTCTAATCACATCTCAAACATTTCCATACACTAAGCAGTGTTTTGTAGAAAAATGGAATAAAAAATATTTCACAGTTAAATAATAGATGCTCTGATCTGCTTTTCTTCTCAGCATTCTCATTTACCATCTCTCTCTCTCTCTTTCTCTCTCCTTCCATGTTTGTGGATTGTCTGAGCTGAGGTTGCAACTCCCAGGGGGTTAGGGTGGGACCTATACTTGTCTACTTTTGGTGAAAAGCAAAGTACAAACAATGCTCATTATAAGAATGCTTCACCTGGACACTTTGATTCTAAGCAGTGATTGGAAAGTATTCCAGAACACTCTACTTCTGAGTCAATGAGAGGCTTTATTTCTGCTGAAAATTTACCTCTCAAGCTGTTCTTTGTCCAACTCAAAGACACAACGATCAAATAGGAGGAAGACAGCTTTTGAGTAGAAACTGGCACAAGGCCTTCACCCAGATCAAAAGCATACTTCAAAACTGTTCTGTCTTTTCTTTAGAACAAAACATGCCCAGTTTATGTATACTTTATGGATACTTTATATTTCATACTCAAGTAGATGTCCTATTAATTGTTTTAAATAATAATAGTCTTTAGGACTGTGTCATCGTCTCATCTCCTCCTCACATTGTGGACAAGTTACTTTTTGTCTTTAGAGCTTCCAGTTTTAAACTTAATCCACCAGAGGTTTATGCCATAATTTAATTTATAAATCTTTCTCAGACAGTTTGGGATTCTCCCTCCCATCAATTGATGCAGGACTGTAACTTGTTGCTTGTATCCTTACGCCTTTTATTGATATTATTTCCTGATTGCTTATTTGTATGCTATGTCTATCATTATGTGTTGCACCTTATCATTCTTGACAAATATATCTTGTCTTTTTATGTACACTGAGAGCACATGCACCAAAGACAAATTCCTTGTGTGTCCAATCACACTTGGCCAATAATGAATTCTATTCTATTCTATTTCCAAAGGGATTTCATTCGAAAAGTTGATTCGATTCAGAGACTCAATGACCTTTCCTCATCATAATCCAAAGGGCATCAAGTCATTGGATTATTTGGGAAGCAATGGATTTTGGTTTAGAAAGTCCATTTGATTTGAATCGCGGTTGAATTTCTCCCCACTCAATCTCTGCAACGTGTTTCCTCCTCTTCATCTTTTTGTTGGTTTTCAATAGTTTCTCTTTGCCTCACTCAGCACATTTGTGTTGATATGGACATCTGTTACTGTTAAATAAGCACAAATTGGTTGACAATTCTGTGTCTCCTGCAAGAAAGAACAACGCTGATTGGCTGGCAGATCTCTGATAGCTGGATGCCCGTGTAAATATGTAACCAAACTTGTTCTATAATGTCCGGATCTGAAATAATGAAAACAGATAACCTTGAATGTATTTTAACATGGTTTTAAAAAGGTTGGGAGGCAAAAAAAAATATAATCCTGATAATTTAGAAGAGCATGAATTGTATCATTTCTTTGCATTAATAATCCTATTTTATATCAGACCATTGTGACTGCTTTCGTTTTGGATCCAACCCCACTCCGAGAGATCTATCATCTCTTCCCAGTGTTGTAATGTCCTCATTCTTTTATTCAGAAACTAAAGCTTTGATAAGTTATTGCGTGAAAGCTTATACATTGTAGTTTCAGTGGATGGTTGGGCAAGATATTCTTTACAAGTTATTTACCCGAATAACTCTCCGATGATTATTAAATTCCACCTGAAATTGGCTTAGCATTAAAAAAATAAATGTAAAAATGAGAAAACCCACCGCTGACTGGATGTAATATATGTATGTATCGGGGTGAAATCCAGCAGATTCTGACAGGTTCTGGAGAACCGTTAGCAGACATTTTGAGTAGTTCGGAGAACCGTCAAATCCCACCACTGGCTGGCCCCAGGAGTGGGGAGGGAATGGGGATTTTGCAGTATCCTTCCCCTGCCACGCCCACCAACCCACACCACATCCACCAAGCCATGCCCACAGAACCGGTATTAAAAAAAAATTGGATTTCACCACTGGTATGTATGTGTATGTATGTATGTATGTACACACACACAGACACACACACACACACACACACACATATATGCAAGTCTTGGCATATTCGGGTCTTTTCCCGTGTAAGATTGAGGGTATCTTGGCGACGTTTCGATGAGGTCTCACTCATCATATATATATGCATTTCTACTGCTAAGCAAGACAGTGGGTGAGTTTTGCCCTGTTTCACAACCTTTCTTGCCCCAGTTGTTAAGTGAATCACTGAACATGTTATGTTAGTAACATGGTTGCTAAGTGAATCTGGTTTCCCCATTGACTTTGCTTGTCAGAAGGGCATAAAACATGACCACGGGACACTGCAACTGTCATAAATATGAGTCAGTTGCTAAGTGCCTGAATTTTGATCCTGGAATACCATGGAGATGCTGCAACAGTTGTAAGTGAAAAAGGTCATAAGTCCCTTTTTTCAGTGATGTTGTAATCGGAACAGACACTAAACAAATAAGTTACAAATTGAGGACTACATGTATAGTTTCAGGAGTTGGCAGATTAGACAGACAGACCAACACAGAGAAATTATCCAACTCCTGAATCTATGTTGCAATTCAGTTTACCACATCATACAATGCAATTACATTACATTGCTGCTTCTCACTATCAACAAGAGGAAGCAAGGGGGAATCACGAGGAAGTGGTAGTTTTCTGCTGAATCTGACATTTCTGCACATTAGAGCAAAGTTTTATTATTTGGTTATTTTCTGCTAGACAGGTTGCGTCAATATTATATCCTTTATTTAAATAGACTTCCGGGGGTTAGGGGTGTTTGTTTCTGAAGATGTAGGCTACAAGCTGTGCATAAAACTAGTAGGAAACACTTACACTGTGGTTAGGACTGTATCAGGCAGCTTGTTTTTAGAATATCTCAATGATCAGTCTCTGAAAGGATCTTCAACACCGACGCAAATAACAGTAGTTTTATAAACATCCATTAAATCATCATTTAAATGAAAACACTGTAATAAAGTAATTTAAAGGAATCAAAGATAAAGAGGAAAACACCTACTGGCAGAAATCATCAGAATGATATCAAAATCATGGGCCCACTCCATGATGTCCCTGAAAACCTCACCATTGGCAATTCTGCTGGTGACAAGTTGCTTATATGTAACAGCCAGTGAGTGAACTCAATATGATGGATCATGATTCCATCACCCTTTAGGCATGGAGAGAATTTAAGACAATACACATACACACCCATTGTGCAAGTAAGTACAGAAAGATAAAATTTCAACAACAACAGAACGGGGAGGGAGAGGGTAGGTGGCAAAGCCACAGTTCACCCCGAGGTCTCCTCCACTTTCTTCAATGGGGTCAACTGTTTGTTTATTTTAAAAAATACTTATTCACAAGCAAGCAGCCCAACCAACTTCCCATTTACGGTCCTAAATACATGGTGATTGCCAAGTGCCCAAATTCTGATCTTGTGACCATGGGGGATAGATAGATAGATAGATAGAATTCTTTATTGGCCAAGTGTGATTGGACACACCAGGAATTTGTCTTTGGTGCATATGCTCTCAGTGTACATAAAAATACAAGATACATTTGTCAAGAATGATAAGGTGCA
>JANHFT010001555.1:544173-558661 GCA_032467955.1 Pseudoxenodon macrops
TGCTTTTGCATAGCCACGCCCACAAAATAAGCCACACCCACAGAACCGGTAGGGAAATTTTTTAGATTTCACCCCTGACAGAAACTATTGTGAGTGCTTCAAAAAGCTGACTTGAAATGCCAGAAGAGGGCTGCTGGAGAAAATAAGAGCAAGTAATGAAGCCACAGCCATCATCAAAGCAAATCAAAGGAGAGCCAGTTTGGTCTAGTGCAAGGGTCGGCAACCTGCAGCTCTGGAGCTGCTTGTGGCTCTTTCATCCCTCTGCTGTAGCTCCCTGTCGCTGGTCGGCTCCATAATTGGTAGGGCTTTCGGTTAGGACACAGAGAAAAAAGGACGCTTTGCTAGGAGGAGACTGTATATAGTGGAGGAACTGAACTTTTGGTCAGCAGAGGGAAAAAGATGCAGCGCTAGGAGGAGACTATGGTGGGGGAACCGGACTTCCAGTCACCTCCAGAATTGTATGGGGTACTTCCAGTTAGGACCTTTGTAGCTCTTTGAGTGTTTAAGGTTGATGACCCCTGGACTAGTGGTTAAGACACCAGGCTAGAAAGCAGGATACTATGAGTTGTAATACCACCTTAGCAGAGGTGGGCTTCTGCCAGTTCAGTTTGGTTCTATAGAACCGCTAGTGGAGATTTGCCTCTGCTTGCTGAACCAGCAGCAATAGCTGGCTGGCCACGTCCCTGAGTCGGTTCTCCAGGAGGAAATCGGTCCTTCTGGTGGAAATTGCCTCAAAAATAACCCTCTGTGTCAGGAGTGGGTTCTAACTTATCTCGCTGCCAGTTTGCTGCCTCCCGCGCTGTGTGGCCGTGCCACATGGGGCACATGTGTGTGGGCATGCTGCGTGACTTGTGGGTGCGCGCATGCGCAGTAGAAAAAAATTCCTAAAAATTCAATCAAAAAAAAAAGGCCGAAAACAAGATGCCGACGCATACGCCATGCCGAAAACTCAGCTTCTGCACATGCACAGAAGAAAAATAATGCAAAAAATGCAAAAAAAAAAAAATTCCCCAAAAACAAAATCAAAAGAAAAGATGGCAGCGTCCACAGACTAGAACCGGCTCTGTGACATCACCAGCGGCTTATTACCTACTCGGTAGAACCGGTCTGAACCGGTAGGAACCCAACTCTTCTCTGCACATGCGCAGAGGGTTATTTTTGAGGCAATACCTGGATGTGACGGGGTGATGGGGGCAAAATGCACACTTCCATTGCGACCAGAACCAATAGGAAAGGTAAGTTGAACCCACCCCTGAACCTTAGCCATGAAAGCCAACTGGTGATCTTCGGCCAGTTGGCTTTCTCAGCCCAACTCACGTCACATGTTTCTTATTGTGGTGAAAATCGGAAGAGGAAAGTGTGTTGAATATGTTTGCCTCCTTGAGTTATTTGTAAAAATAATAAAGGAAGGATATGAATAAATAAAAAAATAAAAAATAAAACACCTTTCCAATATGAATGCAGTCATACTCTGTGATTTAAATATTACATATCAGAACTATTTTTACTCTTACCCAAAATAAGTTTCTGATATGTTTGAACACCATTGGCAAACACATACCCCAGTCTCTGATTTTCAGCACCATGATACATAATCCTCAATTTTTGATTAGAAAACACTATTAAAAATATATAAAATGCATAAAACAAGACTTTACGTGATTTGGATTGAGAATACCAGAAACCAGAAAGTTCACTACCACAATGTTAGATTTAAAATATTTAGACATTCTTGGAATTAAGGAGAAAATTGTAATTATTTTAATCATTCAATGAAGAAACTGGAAAATAAGATTGATGACAAATACAGAAGTTAGAAAAGTAAAAAATAGATGACTTTTTTGAGGGAAACCTTTTAGATTATCACCATTGCCTTTCAATATAGTATGGATTCCGTAGATGATGATTTTGAATAAGACATTATCAGGCTATAATAAAAAGAAAACCAGGGCTGAGTATTTAAAACAAGTCAGACCCTTTTAAAAAAATTGAAGCTAAGTGGTGACAATACAATCAAAGTCATTAATGCAGGGTGACTATGCAATACGTTCCCAGCAGGCATTGTTATGAACTAGATGTTTTAAACTGCATGACTCCCAAAAACCAACATTGTTCATTTGTACTTAGTAAGACAAATTGGCATCATGGTTTAATTCAAGCAAACAATGGAAAATGAAATCAGAGGTCTAACTGATTATATAAAAGTGATTAAAGAGAGGATATTAATAAATGCTTGCCAGTAAAACATTTTGAATGTGACAGAATCAAAGGTGGCTTACAAAACTGAACAGTTTCCATGACCAATGAAAAATTGGAAGTGTAATTCTTTTCACGGTCAGCACATGAAAGAAATTGAAGGCAAAATGAAGGGTAACAAAACTTGGCAATTGTTTCAGATTAGATCCATCAGGAAGAAAACAGAAGACTTAATATTTGCAGCACAAGAAGATGCACATACAACAAATACTATAAAAATGAAGATTCACAAAGCCAGGAAAACAGGAAATATAGATTACAGATTATGCAAAGAAAATATAGATTATGCAAAGGAAAAGATTAAATTATTGACTATTTTATCACCTACTATAGCAAAATCACCCAGATTATAAAACAAGACTTGATCACATGGCAAAAATTATATATTAGAACTTAAACAAATTGATGTGTCAAAGTATTGGTATCATCATGATGTTGAAAAGGTGCTTCAGAATAATCCCATAAATATTTAATGGGATTTCTGAATTCTGATCCAGAACACAACTTTCTGGAGTAACTGAATAAAAACAAGTTGTATTTACAGACGTATTAATATCAAATTATATAGGCTATTTCAAAAGGAACTGGAAAACATAAAACAACTAAAATAGTGAAATATTAGAAACCATAGCAATGGAATTGTCATAACAGCTGACAAAACTAGTATTATTTGTCTTTACAATATTTATTCACAAAAAAAATAGTTTTGCTTGGAACAATATAAATATTATGGCAGCATTTGGACAATTTTTAGGTTTGGGATAAAATTTGAATTGACACTAAGTTATCAGCATTTGCTAAATACAGTATACTGTACTTAAGAAAAGACTATATAACAACTGCAACAATAGTAACATTGTTAGATATCACAGAACAATACTTTAAAGATACAACCCCTTTATTTCATACCCTATTCTGGCAGGCAGAAGTAAAGTAAAAGTGCGAAAAGATATTTTAATACATAACTTTTTTAACAGGTCTCCCATGTGTCATCTTAAAGTATGGTGATTTTCACAGACAAAGGAACCTGGACTGTGCCCAGTTGGAATATATAACTGAAGTGGGATTCAAGCCTTCTTTTCTGCAGTGCTTCTTTTCATAAAAAGGGGGAGGTCCATCAAGAGCTACCCAGTATAGGATAGGGGTCATTCACTGGTTTTCACTATTTCATTCAACCACTTTGGTAGTAAGAAATGTTCAGTCCCTTTTCTTGCATCCAACATATGTGCATATCAGAAGTGGGTTCCTACCGGTTCTATCCAGTTCAATAGAACTGGTAGTAACTTGGCAATGATGTCATGGAGCCGGTTCCTTTGGTGTCTCCGTGGGTGACGCCATTTTGAATTTTGCTTCTGCGCATAAGCTGTTTTTTTACTGTTGTGCGAGTGCACGCGCATACACAAGACGCAACCCTGAGCAAACTGGCAGCAAAACAACCCAGCCTGGTGCATATGGGTGTGTGTGTGTGTGTTCAAGCCACATCAAGATGGAAATCATATAAGTAACATTGGAGGCATATTGGAGGAAATGAACTGTAATCTAATTATTTTAAATATATTTTTCGTCTTACTGGCAAAATAATAATTTTTATAAATCAATGAAACATTTTCTATTCTTTCTTTCTTTTTTTCATTTTTGACATCATATCAATAAAGACATTTGGCCAAGAATGACATTCCCTTAATCTCTACTGGAGATTAATAGATTGTGAAAATGCAATTAAACCCACTGTTTCATCCAACGTTCTTAATCCAGAGGAAGCAGGCTACATCTGTTCCCTTTTTCCAGGCTACAACTCCTATTATGCAGCACATCTTTCAATAGATTGCTGAGGGCAGATGGATTCAGGGTAGTGAGGAATTTTCTCTAATTCACTTGTAAACCTCTCTTGTTAAGGTCAATCCAGTTTGAAATTTAACTTTTTCTTTCATCCAATGAAGCACAGACTCGTTTTGCTTTTATGATTGCTTAAAACTCCCAACAAGAACACCAAAGGCACCAGAGTGACTACAGAAGGGCAGTGAGTCAATGAACACCATGTTCCCCTTTTGTGAGCCTGCTTCAGCAATAGGTGGATGGCTCAGCCATTGGGCAAATTAGATTTCTCCCTGAACTGGCAGGCGGGTGGCAGAAACTCCACTGGGATGAAACATACCAGGTTGAAGCACGCAGGTCAAAGGGGTGAAAACATGGCATGAAAGAATGCTTGAGAAGAATCCTTTAGACAAATGGATAAGTCCCCTTCTTCTCTTTGCTTTGTTCTCCTTCATTTGAAAGAGTGATGGTTTATGGGTAATGACCATTCAGGTGGAAAAAGTGGGATTTGTAAGGAAGTACCAAAAGACAGTATTCCTGTTGCAAGTTCTGATTAGCCAGTTACATCATTCTCTGTAAAATTTTCATTCCCTAGGTTGTTTTTTTTCTAGTTCCAGTCAAAAAGATATGGTCAATCCTTTGTAGCTTTCCCTTTCTCCTTTGGCATTTTCTTCTCCTGGTTATTTTTTCCCCTTCCTTTTGTACATCTTGGAGTTTGCTGATATTTCTCTCAAAAGTCTTTGGGTAGAGCAGGGTTTGGCAACTTTAAACAGTCAAAGAGCCATTTGGACCTGTTTCCCACAGAAAAGAAAACACCGGAACCCACAAAGGTCCTAACCAGAAGCGGCCTTGTTCAATTCTGTAGTTGACCAGAAATCCGGTTCCCCCACCATAGAGTTTCCTCCTAGCGTGTCGTCCTTTTTCCTCTACCTGTCCTAACTGAAAGCCCTATCAATTGTGGAGCAGACAGAAAAACCCACCCCTTGCAATGGAGTCTCCTCTTGGCGCGCCGTGCTTCCCCCCCAACTCTCAAGGTCCTCTCAAAATTGTGATGCCGATGGGTGATAGGGAACCACAACAGAGGGATGAAAGAGCCACATGCGGGTCCAGAGCTGCGGATTGCTGACCCCTGATATGAATGTGAATAGAAATGGCTGTTGTTTCACAGCTGTATTCTGTGTAAGAAGCTCAAAACTTGTTCTCATTCCCTTTTTTAAGTCTTACAGAGATTAGAATGTATGTATTCAGGGTGCATGTCTCTGAACTTTGGAACAATCTTCCCCCAAAATGAGTCCCAATCCTGCTGAGCTTTGGAAAGGTACTTAAGACCTGGCCCTTTTGCCAGAACTTTGGGACTAGATGAATAGAATCCCCTATTATTATTTTTTTAATCTATTTTCATCAGTTCTCTGTTTTGCACATTTGGGTTACTTTAATGAGGTATGCGAGTTCTGCCTGCACAAAGCACCAACTTTTTTCCCACCAAAGTGGTACTTATTTATCTACTCACATAGAATATGTTTCCAAACTGTTGAGTGGATAGAAGCTAAGGCAAGTCATGGGAGCTCACCTAGTCATACAGTGCTAAGACATCTCCAGCATCATTAAGCCACTGAGCCACCATACCTCTCCATCTTTCCTGTCAATAAATATTATTATATATTTATTATATTATTAAGGTATATATCTACTGCAATCTTTTTCTGTTCTCAACCAATGTTTATTTGATTCAACATTGTATCCAAATATCAACATTATTATATTGGATGCAACAGTTGGTTGTCATCTTTAAAGCCCTTCATTCTTGGGACCAGGTTATTTGAGGAGCAGGGAGGCAGGGACTGCTGCGGGTTCCATCCCTGAGGGAGATACACCTGGTGGGACCCAGAAGACGGGCCTTCTCTGTGGTGGCTCCCTCTCTTTCTGGAACATCATTCCCTCAGAGATGAGAATGGCCCCCACTCTAATACTGTTCCGGAAGGCACTGAAGACCTGGTTCTGCCAGCAGGCCTGAGGAACGCAGAGCGAGATAGAGCTCATTAAATGGCTCGTGTGATCTGCTGTCGCCGGGATGGGGGGTGGGAGTGATTTCATTATATTTTACTATATTAATTTATTTGATTCTTTTTATTAGTTTTGTTTAAATGTGGCTTTATATTCTGTAAGCTGCCTTGAGTCGCCATGGGCGAATAGATGGCAATACTAAACAAACAAACAAACAAACAAACAAACAGACAGACAGACAGACAGACAGACAAACAGACAAACAGATAAACAGATAAATAGATAAATAGATAAATAGATAAATAGGATGCGTTAATCAGCCAATCACCAAATTCTGCAAACTCTAAATACAATATTAGCAGAGCTTTAAACAAATATTTCCCAGTTTGCACTATAAACTTGCCTCATCCATCACATGCAAAGTTAGTTGGTAATATTAACTAATCAGTTGAATGGATGACTAAACCCCCAATATCCAAGCTAAATTGAATCACTATCTCATCCATTCTGAAATCAGTGATATGGAATCACTGAGATGGCATATCATTTTTCTTTTCAGGAAAAAAAACCCATGATGAAATTCACAAACACTTGAAATAATTAGAATGAATGTTCATGATATTTTCCAGTCATGTCAGAGAAGTTATTGAGTTGTGTGAGAAAGTGACTTTGATAGGGCTTGTGTTAGGAGTTTACTATTTAGCAACTGTGTTTGAATTGCATGTGGAATACCAAATAAAACCTATTAATTTGTGCAGCAAATGCCTAACTAAAATTCCTTGAAAAATGGAACATAAAATTATTTCAATACTTTTTGTAAAGGCAAACTCATATTACGAGGTACAGTCGTACAATACATATTCTCTGACAGTATTTTTGTACACACTATTTTAATGGTACACTTTTTTTCCCATTTTCATATGCCCACATTGAAACTTAATGCCTGAACTGTCCTGGGGTCATTCTTTTAACACAGAGGAATCATGTTAGGATTTTGAATGTTCTCAGTTGCTGGGAATAAAAATGAGGAAAAAGCATTCTATGTGCTTTGCTATCACACTGCCCTTTGCAGAACATGGCTAAAATGGACAACAAGGAATGTGGAAAGAGCTAAGAGTATGAGCTAAAAAGGCTTTCTATAGGCAGCAGGCAGATTTTAATTGTCAATATAGTCTAGCTTTGAAATCTCAGCAGGTCCTACTGATTGTCTGTCTTACTGGTCACTCTGGGCTTTTTTGGTGCTAGGAAATAACTGTATCGCTCCTTTAGTCAGGAGGTGATGCCCACACACACTGATTCTCTGGAAGATGTAACTCAGCCATCCATTCAATAATTGCTGCATCTATGTCCTGATTACCCCATTCTAAAAACTGGGGTGATTAAGGGCTTTCCATATATTTGGTCATTTTCCCCTCTCCTCCTACACATAGTCAATGGCAGAAGAATTTGTGAGGAATAACCCAATCACTAAATTACTCACTCCTGTTGTAATCTGAATGACAACCAAGCCAGTGGTGGGTTCTAACTTACCTTGTCGCTGGTTCGCTGCCTCCCGTGTCACGTGGGCATGCCTCGTGGGCACGTGCATGCATGCGCAGAAGAAAAAAAGGCAATTTTTTTTTTAAAAAAGGCCAAAAACAAGATGGTGACACATGCGCAGTGCTGGAAACCTGGCTTCTGCACATGCACAGAAGAAAAAAAAAGCCGGAAAAAAATTAAATAAAAGATGGCAGCACCCACGGACCAGAACCGGCTCTGTGATGTCAGCAGCGGCCTACTACCTACTCGGTAGAACTGGTCCAAATGGGTAGGAACCCACTTCTGAATCAAGCTCTATAAAGAGACCTCCCATCCAATCATTGTTACTGGGTTCAGCAAGAATCTTATGACAGATCAGCTAGGATCATTGTAAAGTTTTGTGAAGGTACACAATAAATGTGTCTGGATAATTTGTGCAGGAATTACAAATCTTCTCTTCCAATAATCCAATTTATTCAGCTTCTAGTTCTATAACATGTTTGACCAATACTGGCAGAGAGGACATATAACTAAATATGTGCAATGAACCACTTAATATGCTATATTTTCCCATATGTGCTTCTGCTACTTTACATTCTTAGCACTTAACAAAAATGTTGGAGAAATAATTCTTACCGAACTGACTTGTATATAGCAGACTTTTTAAAAATCCTAACCTAGGAGCTGAATTAAATTATATTTGTTCAGGTAAGTTGTGATTTACTGCCAAGTCCTATATATATAATATTGGCTAATATGACACTGGAAGATAAGCTATGCTGAAATTATATATATATATAATGTTTGCCTGGTTATTCAATGGTACAGTTGAACATTATAAGAAAAGACAAGCAAATTTCAATCTTGGAAATTGTTCTGAGACGGTAGAACTCCTAGCACTATCCTTGAGAGCATATTTCTTTTTTCTTCTATGTGAACAAATATGTACTATTCATTCCATGAGAAAATTTAAACTGTTTTACAAACACTTTTTCAAAGCCTCAGTTCCTTGATTCTCTCAGATTTAAAGAAGGATCCCTTGATGATAATTTCTGGAGCCTTGGCATTATAAATGCTTTCCTTCAAGAACGTACAGACAAGTCCCAAGATTACAATGACATTTTGGTGGTAACATAAAAAAAAACTTTTATAATTATTGGAAAGCTGTTTTATTTTAGTGTTCTGTCATGCTCTCAGTTTGACTACACTTAACTCTTTTGATGACTGAGAAGTCTTCCATGCATGAGTGAGGCGGGGTCAAAATTAACTGCCAACCCCTTGAGATATGTCAAGTCAAGAAACAGAGTTCAAAAGAACTACTGAACTCCATTTTACAGCTGCAGGATATATTTACAGAATCTTGGAAGCCCAACAGAGATTCTTTCCCCCCTGTCTTATACCAAAGAAAATCAAGGCAGGGCAATCTTGAGGTTCTTTCTCACTCACTCCTTCCTTTCTGGATTCAATAAGAAATATAACTGAATGCCTTTTCAAGATCATCTTTTCTATACCACTTCCCCTCTCAGTCAGTTGCCACTCCCACATGCAAAGGAAACACTGACAAGGTCTTTTGGAAACCAATTACAGACTTATTTTTCCCACTTCCCACTTAACATCACTAGGCATATCTTGCTGCATAGAGTCTGACATAAAAGGAATGTTCCTGTCTCTTCCAGTTACAATGTGGCCTGTATTAGAGACATGTTTTGACAAAAAGCACAAACTCTTCTTCACCCTCTGGTTCACCCTCTACTAATAGTGGTGGCAGATCACAGGGAATTCCCATAGTCCTTGTTGATGTCTATTTCCTGACCTCAAAGGATTGACATTGAGGAGGACATAGGGAGGTGTAGGCTTGAAAGTAGACTGTAAAGTTTCTTCCTTCTACTATTCCCTTTGTGTCTCAATTGCTCCAGTCATCACTCTATTAACACACAATGTTTGAACAGTTCTTCCAAATTCTCTGCTGTGCCTTGTCTCACTAACTCCTTTCTCCATTCATCTGCAAGACCTTCTCAGAATTGGTAAATCAAAGCAAAATCATGCTATCCCATACTACTGACAAATCAGATATCTTCTCACAAACTCTGTGGTTGACTGTGGTTCAGGTTGTAAACCTTTACATTGCTATTGTTCTCTTGCCTATATTGTCACATGCAGCTTGAAATCATTACAATAAATTCTTCTAATCATCCAAAAAATGGATCACTTGGGTCAATGAAGTATCCAGTTCATTTGGTCTACGGCACTTAGAACAAGTGTCATCTTGGAACAATCTTTGGGGCAATCAAGAAATTCTCATGGTCAACCTGCCTTAAAAAATTGCACTGAATTGTATACTTAGCATTTGATTCTGGGATCCTCCAAACATCTCCATTAATCTCCCATGAGAGCAAAGGAAGATTGGCAGGCTATAGACATTTTAGTTGTTTGTGGCTGAGATAAGCCTTACTCCAAATGATGAATTAATTGGACCACGGTAATTTATTATTTGTATGTCCACTTGCTGTTGATGTTTTAACAATGCTTGAGTAAGCTGTTCTACATACAGTGAAGTACACTGAGGATCTGGCGCCATCTTCACAATCAAAGAAAAAGTTCAATAGCTCTCTGATTCAAGAGTTGAGGCTTTCAAGTTTGTTATCAGCCTTTGAGGTAAGTCAGGTCAGGAAACAGACCTCGTAAGAATTGCTGGAACTCTATCATTGCAGGGTATAACACTGTTACAGAATCTTGAAAGCTGCTGAAGACTCTCTTACTCCCCTCTTTTACCAAAGAAGATCAAGGCAGTTTCATCTTGAGTGTCTTTCTCACTCAACGCTTTGCTTTCGGGGCTGAACTGCTATTTACATAATAATTGATTAATGCTTTCTTCAAGACCATCTTTTACTCCTTGACATTATTCTTTCCCACGAAATCCCTATTTAGTTCTGTAACTTATTTTTCCAGTTACAAATATATAAACGTCTGGCATGATTAAAATTAATCCTCTATTCTTGCACCACTGCAGATTTGATATTTCAGCTGGCAAACAGAGTGAAGCCATCAGATTAAGCAAGGACAATATTTGTATGAAAGAAAAGTCAAAGGAATTAACTGAAGAAATTAAAATCAAAGAATGAAGATCTTTTCTCAATATGGCAGTTCTCGTATAGTTTGGTCACTTATGTTGCTGCAGTGCATAAACAAGGAAAACATTGAGAGATTTGTCTCCTGCCTCTTACCTACTTTTGTTAAGCATTTTACATTTTTATATGTGTATATACTGTATTACATATATGAGAAAAATCACAAGGAACAGACAGTATTTTAGAGAGTTTGCAACAATAAAAAAGATGCAAAATAAAATACCCTATAAACAATTCTAGATTGAAAAATCTTGTGAAGGGAGAGTATGATTTACAGGGCAATGTGAATTCTGTACACCCATGTATATGGAGATACACATATATGCATCTCCAAAGGACAGATGTATATATTCCAATAATTTGCTTTCTGGACACGGAAGTGATTTTAAAAAAATATTCCAGGAAAGTCCCACTGATAGAAGACACAGAGGAGGTAGTGGGAGGAAACAGCAGATAATGAGTATGCTCTGTCCTTGACTAGTATAATAAAATAATGCCAGTGCTGACAGTGAATAATCAAGGAGTCCAGCTCTAACCTTGTGGGCAACACCCAGAAGATGTGGGTGAATGGCCATGGAGAATGTTGACAATGATCATCATCATCATCAAAGCTCTCAGTACATTGACGATGCCTGTGTGTGTATGCCTGGTGAATGCCTGGACAAGACCTGGCAGGTTTTTTCATCAGATTTAAGAAGTGGTTTGCCCTTGTCTGCTTTCTAGGGCTAAGACAGCCAGGCTGGTCACCCAGTTGGCTTCGTACCTAAGGTGAAACTAGAACTCACACTTTCCTGGTTTCTAGCTTGAAGCCTTAACCATCTCACCAAACTGGCTCTCAGTTTGGAGTATATGGAAAATGGAATAGCGCAATGAAAATGATGGCACCCCACCAATAACATCCAAAGATATGGTGCGTATTGCACAAAGAGCCACAGAATCTGCAGCTGCTTAATACTAGCTGAAGTTCTCAGAATTAATATCAGTGAGGAAAAATAAGAGTCTTACAGTGCCTTATCTGACTTATGAGCCACGGTGGCTCAGTGGTTAGAGGCTACTTCTGTTGACTGCCATCTGCCTGCAATTTGGCAGATTGAATCTCACCAGGCTCAAGATTGACTCGGCTTTCCATCCTTCTGAGGTGGGTAAAATGAGGACCCAGATTGTTGGGGGCAATAGGCTGACTCTGTAAACTGTTTAGAGAGGGCTGTAAATCGGTATATAAGTCTAAGTGCTATTGCTATCTACAAGCAGTGGAAAACCTCTAATGGCAGAACTAATGAGAGAACAAAGCAACACAGAACTGGCAGAACCCAGCTTTAATGGACCCTATTTAACCCAAGATCAGTACTGTTTCAAAAAAACCTGTGACCCCACATTTATGAGGAGCCTACATAGGTCCTGACAAGTGCTATAGAAAGTGCAGGTGAAGCATTATTCTGTGGAAGGAGGTTATCCAGTCTCTCCTGTGGTTCATGTCAATGCAGCCGCTAAACTGCTCCTCAGTGACTGGGGAGACTTATTGCAGCAGCAAGAGTGGCCAAAAGAAGACAGGCAGATCCCACCCAATGACCAAATGAGATGAATGAGATGAAAGCATCAATGCAGACATGGCAGGGGGGAAAAGTGGTCCTCAGGGTGTATTCATTCCACAGTTAGGGAGAAGTGAGGAAGAGTCAATACCCTGACATATTGCTGGAAAAAGGGCTAAAAAATTCCTCTCCTTCTCTAGGTGAAGTTTGTAGTTTGTTCTCCTAGAGGAGAGAGCAATAATTCTGCATTTGCTGGGAATCCTGGAAAAAATTGTACAAAGGTCTTACAGTGCCTTATCTGCCTGATGAACCATGGTGGTGCAGTGGTTAGAGTGCAGTACTGCAGGCTACTTCTGCTGACTGCCGTCTGACTCCAATTCCCTGTCGCTGGGGGATTAGCAGGGAGAAAAAAAAATAAAGATAGAAAGAAAGTGAAGATTGCTGCTGAAGTAATGTTTCTCCAAATATTTGCTAAAGTATCTTAATGAGCTCCCAAACTATGTTCACCAGAACAGTACAGGGACATAGAAACCCATCAGCTGAATTTTAAAGGTGTTGGTTTTTTTGTGTGCAGATATTTGTCTTTGTACAAGATCAAAGTTCTGAGTTTTGATTCTTTTTGTCCCTTGGGGCACATGCTCAGAGGCAGTTTTAGGGGAATATTGTAGTTTATGGAGAATAGAAGGTTTGTGTTTTTTATTTGTGTAATGGCCCTTTGGCTCTAAGCCCAATCATATCATTTAGTAATGATCTATATTGTCTTCTTACTTTCTTTTCTGAAGGAAAGTATGTTAACATAATGAGCTGAAAGAAAAGAAGAAGAGAGAAAGATTTAGCTAGGGAAAATATTTTATAGGCTAACACATTTCATAAATGTATTAAACACTGAACACGATTACTACCGCTCCATAGCCAGGCATCCCATCTTTTATTCTCTCTCTGAAATGGTAAACTTATCAGGCTTTCTGCAAAACTGCTACAACTTTTAAATAAGCCTCTGCTTAATGAAATGGCTTGTATCCAAGCTTAGGGGAAAGCTGAATTCTCTGATGGGTGACTGCTGTAGTTTTCTTTATATAAATTATTGACCATGGTTGTGTTTGCAGATGTCAGTGTCTACATTAAACAGTTGCTTCTGAGCCAAGTCGTATGGTACAAAGCATCATTCTGCCAGAGACCTGAGTTTTATTTGGCTCTGGAATTTAATACTCACTGAAGTTGCTTTATTTAGGAATTCAAATTTCAAAACGATGTATTTATTTTGCTCCCCAATTCCCATCTGATTGTGATCGATCCTGACTCCAAAAACCCACTGTTGATTACAGTGTTTGCCCACAAGACCTAGAGCAACAACCTATCTTAACTTCCCCACTAGCTTAGTATCAGCAAGAGCTAGCTATAGTATCTTTCTCTGTTACTCCTCCTCAATTAAATAAATGTATTCAAGTAGGAAAGCTATCTATTTTGAGTCCTTCAGCACAGGGGGCAAGGATGATGACATTCTCTTGACTCCATGTCTTCAAATGAAAACACAAGATACAAGCTGGGTAGATATGACCTTGTAGATGACCTTCACTCTGTCAAGGACCTTGGAGTAGGGATCAAGAGATCTAAGTGCCAGAACTCACTGTAACAGCATTGACAAAAAAGCATTAAAAGTTGTTAACCTAATCTTGCGTAGCTTCTTCTCCGGTAGTATTGAGCTGAAAACTAGGGCATACAAACGTTTTGCTAGACCAATTCTTGAATACAGCTCATCTGTCTGGAACACGCACTGCATATTAGACATTAATACAATCAAATGAGTCCAGAGCTATTTCACAAGAAGAGTCCTCCACTTAGACAACTTAGAACTTCACCATCTTCGGTTCGACCTAAGCATAGTACAGATGCTTAGTACAGTACAAATCCCCAAAATTTTAACCTTAGACTGCTTATTTTCGACCTCACCCCATTCCTAAGAGGCCTTTAAGGGGCGTGCATAAGCGCATCAGCATGCCTACCATCCCTGTTCTAATGTTCTTTTTTATTCGTATCCATTTCAGGTATTTATAGTTATGTTTTTACTTATATATCTGTTATCTAATACATACTTGATGAAATAAATAAGTAAATAGATAGATAGATAGATAGATAGATAGATAGATAAATAGATAGACAGACAAACAAACAAACAAACAAACAAACAAACAAACAAACAAACAAACAAATAAATAAATAAATAAATAAATAAATAAA
>JANHFT010001555.1:588907-601762 GCA_032467955.1 Pseudoxenodon macrops
GTGTAGGGTTTCCTGCCTAGGCAGGGGGTTGGACTAGAAGACCTCCAAGGTCCCTTCCAACTCTTGTTATTCTATTTTATTCTATTCAACAGTATAACAGAGTTGGAAGGATCATGGAGGTCTCCTGTCCTTTTTGTATGTGTTTGGTGCCAAAGCTTACGGGGCATCAATGCTACTCAGCCTTCCATCCTTCCGAGGTCGGTAAAATGAGAACCCATATTGTTGGGGGCAATATGTTGATTCTGTAAACCGCTTAGAGCAGGGGTGTCAAACTCGATTTCATTGAGGGCCGCATCAGGATTATGTTTGACCTCGGTGGGCCAGGATGGGTGTGGCCAGCTCGACATCACTCATGTTGGGGGACTCTGGGGGGGCCTGGCACTCTGCCAGCTCCATTTTCAGCTGTGATGGCCTCCTGCAACCCACTGCCAAGGCAAACGGAGCTCAGGAGGGCCGCCCGCAGCTCCATTTTTGCTGGCAGAGGCACCGCAGGCCAGTCCTTCACTGTTTCCAGGGCAGGCCCACAAGCCAGATCTCAGCACTCCGCAGGGCGGATGCAGCCCGCTGGCCTTGAGTTTGACATCCTTGGTTTAGAGAGTGATATAAAGCACTATGGAGCGGTATATACCGTATTTTTCAGAATATAAGACGTACTTTTTCTCCCCCTAAAAGAGGCTGAAAATTTGGGAGCATCTTATACTCTGAATGTAGCTTTTTCGAAGCTTTTTCTTCCAGACCTAACAAAGTGTTAGCGAGTGAAGCGATCTTTGCAGGCTTTTTTCATTGCTACTCCCACCGAAGAAGCTTTTTTCCTCAGACATGTCTTTACAGGCTTTTTTCATTGCTACTCCCTCCGAAGAAGCATTTTTTCTAGCCAGGAGATAAAATAATGTGCTGAAGCTGATCAAACTAAAGACGCTAGCCAGATGAATACCTGGTAGGCAGATTCCCTCCCCCCTATTTTCCTCCTCCAAAACGAAGGTGCGTCTTATACTCTAATGCGTCTTATATTCCGAAAAATACAGTAAATTTAAGTGCTTATTGCTATTCGAAATATAAATTAAATGTAAAAACTTTGTACCAACAGGAGATGGCGCCATCAATCACTGTAGCACAGGAAATCCTTACCAATCTTAGTACAATAGTAGTAGATAACCAGGGGTGGGTTCTAACTTACCTCGCCGCCGGTTCGCTGCCTCCCGCACCATGTAGGCACGCCTCGTGCGCAGTAGAAAAAAGCCCAAAAAAATCCCCCCCAAAAAAGGCTAAAAACAAGATGGCGACGCATGCTCAGTGCTGGAAACTCGGCTTCTGCGCATGCGCATAAGAAAAAAAATCTGGAAAAAAAAGAAAAAAAGATGGCGGCGTCCACAGAGCAGAACCGGCTCTGTGACGTCACCAGCGGCCTACTACCTACTCGGTAGAACCAGTCCGAACTGGTAGGAACCGACCTCTGGCTTGGTGCCCAGCAACCTAGAGAACTGTCTTTCTGAACCCACCCGAAGATCCCAATGAAAGATGGGACGAGTTGTGGCCTGATGACATGTCTTCTTGGGAGCAGTCGTGCCATTTGGAACAACCTGACAACTGAGATAAGGAGAACCCACAAACCCCTGGCCTTCGAGTAGTCTTTAAAAACTGAATTGTTCTGCAGGTGATATTGACATTGATGGAGAGAAAACTACATGGGTTACTAGTTGGTTCTTGAGTGCTGTTTGAATAGGCTTTGTTCAATTCTAAGGCATGCTGATTCCTTTGCTGAAATGGGAGGTCTATAAATAATCATATAAACAAGTCATAAACACCCAAATCTTTTTCTTTCTGCTTCTTGTCTGCCTTGCTCTTCTTTGGTATTAAGCAAATTTGCCTTCTTATTGTGTGAGAGTGTCTGAGAGGCTGTGCTTACTATTAACCTGTTAAAATTTGTTATCTTGCCTTTTTTATATACAACTCAAGGCAGCAAACATACCATTATCCTTCTTCCTCCTGTTTTCCTCACAACAATCCTTCAAGATATGTTGGTTCTGAGAGACAGTCACTGACCCAAAGTCAGCCAGCTGGTTTTGGATGTCAAATCTGCGTTCACTTCAAAGGATAGGTTTTCTGTCATGAAATGTTCTTGTTATCAGTTATGTATGATGATCCAACTGGATTTAATTGCATTGCAGCACTATAGAGCATGTCAAGAGTTTCAACTTTCAATTTCCAAACATTAGGGGTGCTCAAAAATTGTAGCATGCTTTGGGGATTGTAAAGATATTTCGGTTACGTTAATATAATTTAGATGTGCTTGCTAAGTAACTACATCAATGTCATAACTTTTTAACATTTTGTTTGTTTCATTTGCAGTCCACTGAATGAATATGTTTGTCAGTTTGTACTCGTATCCGATCAAACCTTAAGTTAATTTTTTTTCAAACACTGAATCTAAAATTGGAACTGTACTTTGGTTAGGTGCATTCCCTATTAATATACGGCAGTATATTCTTCCTACTAGAAGTACAATAATCTCCCATTGTTTATAAGCAGGGTTGTACAAATTAAATCATTAATTACTTTAGCTAATAGGTGTGTTAATGATACCAGCAACTTAGGGAGGTAATGTTGGGGTTTATGTTTCCCATAAATCGATGGTTTGATTTAAACATAGTTTGATTTAACACTTTCCTAATGGTGAGAACAATTGATCAGTGGAATGCCTTGCCTTCAGAAGTTGTGGGTGCTCGGATCACTGGAAGCTTTTAAGAAGAGATCGCACAGCTACTTGTCTGGAATGGCATAGGGTCTCCTGCTTGTGCATGGGATTGGACTAGAAGACCTTCAAGGTCTCTTCCAACTCTGTTATTCCCTGGTTACTTAATCAAGCAATAGTGGCTTAGTGCTAAGGCAATGCATAACAAACTATGTGGGGTTAATGTTAGGGGCAAACCTAGCCAAAATGTGTCTCTATCATAATATCGGGCCAGATCTGATAAAATAATTCAGAATTATTATCATGGTTTAAAGAAGAGGTCTTGCCCTTCACCATCACATGTGTGCCATTTGTGTTAGAAAATGGTGAAATCAACCTCCACTAGCGCATGTACTGATTGAGCTTCTCCAACTGAAAGCAAGAAGCCAAACACTTGAGGAAATCAATCTTAAAATGAAGGTTGTGGATATCTGGATGTAATTACTATGATGCATGACTGCTTATCTACCCAGCCCTGACAGAAATTAAGAAAATTGAAAATATAGTATTTGGACTGTCAAATATTTCTGTGTATTTCATTGATCTAGAACAAGCTTTCCTGTCCTGCTAGCAATCAGATAATGTTGGAATTCAGTTCCCATCATTTCCATCCTTCATTTTTCTGAGAAATAAGTGAGTGGTAAGTTAACACATCTGAAAATCTAAGTTTGGGGAAGAAAACTCTGAAGTTTCAATTACTCAGAGTCATCCTTCTTGGCTAGTATGCACCTTCCCCACACAAAAAGAATTACCCAGATTCATTTATTATGCATATAAATCTTTTTAAATAATATTTTGGAACACAAACAGCTCATTCCGTACAAAACCATTAGCAAGAATACATTTGAAGTTATAACATGACTCACAGATCAACCATCCAGAAACAATAATTATTCACTATTTACTAATCAATGATTCTGCATTAATTTATTGTGTAGATCTTCCAACAGATCTTCAATCTATAAGAAAGGTAGGAACCCTTATCCTGCGGTGGCATTATTATTGATTCATTTATTGCATTTAGACAATTCCAAAGGACTTCTGATGATTCACAGAAATGAAAATACACAATGAAAATACCACATCCCGATTAAAAGAAACAAAACATAGAATGCAAAATGTAAACAAAAATCCACAAATTTCAACCAGATGTTATCACAGCCCAAATATTCTCTGGGAGAGTTCTATTTTGAGCTACTTCCAAAAAGCTGTCAAAGTGGGAGCTAACATAATGTCAACATTCCTTCATTCAATAACAACCTCCCAGATTTAGGAAACTACCCCCCCCAGCTCCTGTATACAAAGTATACAAAGAAAGCAGGTGGGGCAAAGATCCAATCCATAGGTTGCAGAAGTCATCCTATAGAACATCCCATTCATTTCACTGGAGGTCGTAAGTCAAAGGAAATCTCAAATAACTAGCCAGAAGATGCCCCAGTTATCATTAGAGTCCTTTCTCACATGGAGTCAAGACTTAAGCAAATCTGAATGACATTACTAGCAAAATGTTGCACTAATTGATCATAGCAGTCAATGGAGAGCCGTTTATGCTGCCTGTTTCCTAATGGGGAATTAGTCACTGTAAACATGGTTACTGGATGACAACCTACTAATTTAATAAGAAAGGAGAAATAAATATACTTGGCCTCTCCTATCACTGCAGAACAGGCCTGAGTGAAGACATATATTTATGCTGAACCAGATTCCCTTTTGTTTTTCTTTACTGACCAAGGAGCTGGGATTAGAACAGAGAAAGAGTTGCCACTTGGGGCACAAATCATTTCCACTTTGCCATCCGTGACCTCAGCCATCAGTGGATTCACCTGTAAGATTGTCAGGAAGCTCCCCAAACAACTGTTGAAAACTATAAGGCACTTGGAGCATACCATTCAAATACTTTAAGTCCAGCCACACAGAGGTCATGGGTGGATATCAATCACATCCGGATCAGAAAGTGATTTGACAATGGCAAAGGGATGATGGTCATACCCTCCTCATCTATTGCTTGAAAACAAAGACAAGTTTTAATATCTTGTCTGCCCAGCAGGCCCAACCATGAGAGAAGTCCGTGGTTTCCACAGCGCCTGTGAGTTCCTAGGCCAGATAGAATCTAGCATTCATCACAAGGAAGTTAAATCCCTAACCCCAATAGGCAGACTATCTCCATCACCAGTCCAGAAGCTCAGGAAATATGGTTCTGGGCAGCAGGTTGATCAGTACATCAACAAGACCCTCAGTCTGTCTCAACAGTCTAATTTAACACATAGGCAACTTGCCCTTGCAGGAACAGTAGCCCTGGTCACAAATAAATCTTCCAATACTTTACTGACAGCCTGGTCCTGCCCTCAAAGGTAACACAGGTCCATAAATATTTCTGGGTAAGTTTCAGAAAGGCCAATAATACCATCGTCACCTAGCCAGATCTTTGTAATATACCAAAGTTGCCTAGTTGTCCACACTGAAACATGTAGGCTCATTACAGATAATCCTGGAATATACTGAACTATACTAGGAGTCCCTTAAGTTCAAATGCACTGAGCATACAGCCATCAAGTCCCTGGATCGGGACCTAGTGTTAAGGTTCAGTCTGACTGATGTTGTTATTCCGTGTACTTCTTTCCACCATATACCTCTTAATTTCTTCCCGAATTCCATGTTTGCATTAGGTATTTATCAAAAGATGCTAGAAAGTACCAATGCTCCCCTTTTGTTTTCCACTTGATTCATGAAGCACTTCTAGTAATATGAAAAGCAGTTCATGAATTGCTCAAGAGCTGGCACAAGAATAGTTGTGTGCCCATTTCCATATAAATGGTCTTTTTACTATGCAGACCAGTGATAATTTATGAGCCTGAATTCTCATTTGTAAACAGAGGTCCTGCTGGCACTGCCCTTCTGTTTATATGCAAGTGAATTATAATTTCAACACCATTATAGTAATATAGATTTGCAACTGATAGAGGTGTACCTAATTTTGACCTAGAACAAAATGCTGTTAAGCCTTAGGAGGTTTGGGGAATAATCACAGGCTCTTTAGAATAAGGCATGCTTTGTTTCACCATCTGAAATATGTCTACAATCTATGTTCATGTTATAAAATATTATTGAATAGGGATTGAAAGTTCTCCACTGAAAGGATAATGAAAGTGGAGGGAGCTTTTAAAACTCTGGAGCAGCTTGATTGACACTTACTAGGCATGTTTGGACTTCAATTCTCACAACTTGACCAATTTAGCTGAGACTTCTGGGTCTTTTAGTCCTACCAAATACCACATGCCTGAAGCTTTAACAGCTCTGAATGGGCATATATATTTCCACATTTATCAAAGATCAGATCATTTGGACTAATTGAATGTAGGAATGCTGTGAAGGAGGACAGCACACAATAGTGCAACATAAATCACATAGAAGGTGGTGGCCACATCCATCTCTTTTGCTGGATAAAGGCATTTTATAATACCAGAATAACATTATTCTGCCCTGCTTCAGATATATGTAAAATTTCAGTCAATTAATGCAGTGTCATGACCTCACTTTATTTCCTATTGATGACACTGACACATATCTTACAATTTAATAAAATATAAGAAATGGAAAAAAAAGATATTTGTTTTCATTTAATATATTTTATAGACATGGGATTTGTTTTTCTAATTCAGTGAATTCAACATTCTGGGAGCTTGTGTTCAACTCCTTATGATAAAAGTCAACGTGGAGCCAGAATAGCTACTAGATTTCAGAAGATGTCCTCCAAATAAAACAAAATAAAGTCCTGAAAGTTTATAATTTATATTATAAAATATATATTTATTATTACACTATATTATATTAATTATATTATATTAATGATATGATACTATATGAATATATAGTATATATTATATAATATTATTAAATATAATATTTTTGGGATCTGAAAGACTTAACTCGGGGAGGGGTGTTTGATCACACTTTTCAAGTAAATGTCAAAACTGAATCTTTTTCACATTTTCATTTTGATTACTGTTACATTTTGGTTTTGGTTTTTTCTTGTAATTATTGTAAGCTGGTTGGAAGAGTTTGGGCCAATTACTCTATATCGGCCAAGGCTTCTTTCTGAAAAGGGAAGGAGGGAGGGAGGGAGGAAGGAAGGAAGGAGCTAAAACATACATGGCATATGTTCATGTATTAATTTTATAGCATGTTATGAAGAAATGTCTCAATAAATGCAACATCCAGAGTTAATCTACATCAATTACTCATATGATAAGCACATAACTCTACAGACCACTGGATAACTGGGTCATATGTTTCTTCTTCCAGTGATGAAGACTATTCTGCATTTGACCTAATTATCTTCCATCTCAGCTATAGTGTGTATATGATAAACATGTGGAGATGTTCCCAAAGCACAGATGTCAGTTAGGACAACAGCCAACAACAGCCTGGCTTCAACGTGATGAAGCCCAGAGCAAAGAAACATGGGAAGGGTAAGAAGCAACAGCAATGGTTTTACATTGCTGTAGCTATCATCAGCTATTTCTATAACTTCATTCCAGTTCCTTATCTTGCTGAGCCAGGTAATGTGTCTGGCAGATTTCTGCAGTTGAACTGTGTAAAGTTGAAGGTATTGTGTCCTGGTTCAGCAAGTTGCACAATACAGAAGGTAACTCGGGATAATTTTGCAGTATTTTGCAGAATTAATACTACAGTTTCAAGATACCTATGGCTACCACTCTATATACTCTGCCTCCCAGTAACTTGATTCTTCCTTCTCTGTAAAGTGAAGATGCCATGCTGCCTCATCACCATTTCCTCCTGCTTTTTAAACTGAGTGGGTCTCCTTCCCTTTACTGAATTAAGGAGTTATGATGTCCCACCCTTATTTCAGCCTGTTTTTGTTTTAATTAAGGAAGGGGCTGATCCTCCCCCCCCCAGTTTTTGTTTGAAAAAACAAATGTAACAAGGCAACAATGGGAATGGTGGTATAAGATATAGCTAGCACTACAGTTACTAGCTATATGTTTAACTGAAATGTTTTTGTTACATTTTATCTTATGTCCTCATATGATAATTTTATCATACATAATCCAGTTTCACAGCTTTGCTGGAAGGCAGTGTATAAATCCTCAAATAAACAAGCAATTAAATAAATGAATAGTCCATTAGCATTTACACCGTTTCTTAGAGCATAGTTCTTAACACGTGAGACATTTAAATAGAGGAAGCATAAATTCTTTTCAGACCTATTCTCAACTCATTATCTATGTGTTAATTAGTGTTGTGGGTGTGTTTTGTTGCCCTATCTCCTACTGAATTAAAGCAAACTGTGTGCTCTCTTTAAAGTGCAAGAAATCAGAACGCATCTTCCTATTGAAACTAATTTGTTTTGTTTTAGTTTTAATTCATCTGTGATCTGCATTGTATGCTTGCCATTTCTGCACAATCCAAAGCTATGTTATGAAATTATAATAGTAAAAGTCATCTGTCAACAAGAGAAGTGTGGGTGGGTGACTCTCACATGCTGTAACCCATGTTCCATATTTTTTTTAATCCAAAAGATGTACTAAAATGAAATTATGGGATGGATTGGGTTTCCCTTCTAAATAATTAAATTCTGCTAAAGATTATATGTGGTTGATTGTTTTTATTTTTAGTAATGCTATCAATGGTGCAATTAATCATCACAAGTACATGATATTATAAGATCCTTTATTTCAGTATATAGAACTAATTAGGATGTAAAATATTCTTTGATTAATCTTTGAATTGAAGCTTTATTGAATTGAAAGAGAGAAAAAATGAAACAATGCGATGCCCAAAGACAGTCACCCTAGAACAGGGGTCAGTAACCCACGGCTCTTCATCCCTCTGCTGTGGCTCCCTTTCGCTCAAAATATGTATCACAACTGCCAATGTACGACATCTGCTGGCACACAATTTATTGAGCTTTTTGACTCCTGGTAGGCCAACCATGGATAAATCCAAGAAAAGAAACGTTTCAGAAGAAAACAGAATGTTTAATTCAACTACATATACTAGTTTTGTGGAAGAATTTTGTGGCTCCCGGTATTTCCTTTTCTTTGGGAAACGGGTTCAAATGGCTCCGAGTGTTTAAGGTTGCCGACCTCTGCCCTAGTACATGAATCAAAGGGACATGTTAAAAACATCCTAAATATTCCAAACATATTACTTTTTTTTAATGGTGTAGCTTAAAAAAAGACTTATATTAGCACCTTTTTAATATATATACTCAAAATTCTTACTCATGATCATTTCAACCCTAGAGTTTGCCTTCCTGCTGCCATAACATCTTTGGTCCATCTACAATATCAAATGTTTATTTTAGAGCTGATACAACATTAATATTGCTCCCAAAATTGAATATGACTCTTTGTGGAATCAAAACTTTCCAACCCATGCAAAAAGATTAAAATGTGATTTAATAGATTTAGTGGAACAGAAAAGTATGCATAAGCATTGGCAGATGTGTAAAAATAAAACCTGAACGGTATTGGGGCAAGGAGCAGAAGACCAGATGGATTGGCTGAATGACTGATCCTGAAAAGGAACACTTCACATTGCACTTTTTGTTGCAAGGCCCACTTGTAATTTATTAACACACTTACTTTGTGAGATAAATAATCCAGGGGCTTTTGCTTGCCTACCCGAAGAACCTCCAACTAAATATATGGCTGAGTAGACCTTTTATGCTCTGTGAGCCATTAATCAAACAATCAAAATGTTAACACTGCTTCACTGTAGATTGCAGCCATGCTCCGCCAAGCAAAGGTAAAATCAAAACACTGCGTCTGCTTTTCACAGAAAAGGGAGGAAATGGCCAACCTAATCTCTAGCATACAGCTTGTTACACCTGAATTCAGCACAGCTTATGAAAACTAATTTTACTGTTGATTAGATAGGAACATTTCTGTTAGCCCAGGTTTTAAGTTAACAGAAGAGGAGGGGCTGGAAGTCTTTCTTATGCATTGATTATTCTTATACCATAATCAGAGATGTTTCAAGGTGGGCAAAACCAAAATAAAAGCCAAATCACCCCATCATTAAAATAGACTGTATTATTCAAATGGTAGTATCCATAGAAGGGAGTTATAATATTCTTCTGCAAATGAATTACTTTAAACAGTGCTAATCACACTTTAAAATAATAATAATAATTGAGATAATAATGATCAACTTCATACCAGCTGCAAATATTTACCATGTCAGGGTTCCAAGTAACACCCCCAATGCAAGAAGACTCCAAGGCTAGAAGTTCCTCAAAGTTACATTTTATTAGAGATGTCATATTGGCACATCTGGGAAAACCCGAATCTAAAAGCTTGGGTGGTTTTCCCCACCCAAAAGAAAGCCCAGGTCCCTTCCCCTCCACCCACATGTCCATCACATGGTCCAATCAATGCACCATCCCAACTGGTGATGCCTCCCAGTCACGCCACTCCAGGTGCAGGCTGACTGTCCTTGGCTCCCAGAGAAAAGAATGTTATTATGCCTAGATATCCCCGCAACTCCATGCAATTCCCCCCTCCCAGTTTCCCACAGCACTAAGTGTGGCAACCCTGAAGATCCAAAGAAAAAGATGGCCTCCAGGGCTAACATACTGTGCTTCCAATACAATGGCTATAGAGGTAGTCCTCGGTTTACAACAGTTCATTTACTGACCATTCAAAGTTATAACGGCACTGGGGAAAAATGACTTCTGACCATTTTTCATAGTTATGACCTTTGCAGCATCCCCATGATCATGTGATCAGAATTCAGATGCTTGGCAACTGGTTCATGTTTATGACCGTTGCTGTATCCCAGGGTCATGTGATCCCCTTTTGTGACCATCTGACAACAAAGTCAACAGGGAAGTCAGATTTATCAACTGCAGTGATTCACTTAACAGCTGTGACAAGAAAAGTCATAAAATGGAGCAAAAGTCACTTAACAAATATCTCACTTAGCGTCTGAAATTTTGGGCTGAATTTGTTCATAAATTGTGAACTACCCATACCGTATTTCTTTGTGCATGTTTTAGTTGTATGTATATCGATCCACTCAAAATATAGTTTTTGCATTTAGGGGATTTTTTAAAATTAAGATTGGGCTTTGATAACTGCAATTTAACATCAGGTAAAGGTTGCTAATATTTGAACATTTCAAATGGGATAGAAACATGTAAATCATAAAAACGTCCCTTGAAAACAAAAAAGAATGCTTCCTTCTTAAGATTATTCACAATCTCTATATAATTATTCATAAGTATCCCAAACATCTGTTAAACTCAGCAGTTGTTTGGATTATTAAATGTATTATTTAATAAGATTATTAAAATGTATTAATCATGAAACAATAGTCTGTTTTAATCGATAATCTACCCAGAACCTTGAGGGAAAGAACTCAGAACAAAACCCTAGGATGACATTCACCACTCAACTTAATGAAGAAGAGATGCTTACAGGTTTGAATTAAGTAAAGTAATATGCATTACCCTCTATAAAGTCTCATTAAACTAGATCATCTCCTAAATTGGCCAAATGGTACCCACTGTAATGTATGCAGAGGACACATTCATTGTGAGGCCAAAATCCTGACTTGCAACTATCAAAAAGGTGAACGTTGTACCATTTGGGGAGAAAAAAACCCATGAAAATAAACTTTATGAATGACAAACAGATGGAAATATACATACTGTATCTTTTGCTACAACAATAATTCTGGTGAGAATCATTAGAGAACTGTGGGTGACAAAAATCTTTTTAAAAATTCTGCTTGAAAGGTAGCTTTCATTGGTAATTGAAGCAAAGCAGTAACTCAAACGCGATCCATATGGTCATAGGAAATTCAGGCAATTGAAAGCAGTAGAGTCTACAATTGCTACCTTAGATCTTTATGAGTATTTGAGGTATGTTCCTTTCACGTATGGTATAGTTTCTATTTGCTGCAACTAGTTTTCTCCTGAACTCCTCAGATTCAAGTAGGTGAGAAATCTAATAAGCTCTTGCAGAACCTTTCATTTCATGGGGATTTTAAAATGCTAAAAGGGTTACTAAGCAATGAATATGAGGCATGGACTTCCAAAGGGATAGGAATCTCCACAGCGGAAGCCACATTAACAAGCCTTGTGACATTCTAAATATCACTGCATTTTATTGTGGAAGCTTAATAAATAACACATCTATTTGCCTTCAAGATGCTCCATGCCTTTCGCAACGTAATAAGGGTATCCCATCAATAGAAGCCATTCATTCAATAGCATCTTTTCATTGTTCAAGATAATTTATCTTGTAAAGTTTACACAATTTTACACAAATGCTCTAAAACAGAGATCCCCAACTCCTGGTCCATGGACCGGTACCAGTCCGCAACATGCACACAAACAAGTGAAGCCCCATCTGCAGGATGCGGCAGCATATGAAATCATACCTCCTCTGGTCTGTGAAAAAACCTCTCCCCATGGAACCAGTTCCTAGTGCCCAAAAGGTTGGGGGCTGCTCCTGTAAAACAGAATACTTTACTTCAAAGCATTTGGACATAACATCTAAAATCACTAAACACAATTAGCATATCAGGAAACTTTTGTTTCAGTAACATAGCCTTAACCCAAAATAAAGTGGGGGAAAGTTGACTTTCTAATTTACAACATAACATAACAGAGGTGGGTTCCACTTACCTTCCCTACCGGTTCGGGGTCACGCCGGAAGTGTGCATTTTGCATGTGCACGCTCGTTACACATGCGCACGCACCCCCGTCACTCCTGGGATAAACTCATCTGTGCATGCGCAGGAGGCTTTGTGCATGCACAGAGGGTTATTTTGAAGTAAATTTTGCTCTGGTGAACTTCAAGCCGGAGGACCGGTTCGAGGGCGTGTCCAGCCGGCTGTTGCTGCCGGTTCGGCGAGCGGGGGGGAAATTTCCACTACCAGTTCTAGCGAATCGGTCCGAATGGGCAGGAATCCACCACTGCAACATAAGGAAAATACAGTTTCTTAGACAGCGATGAGTAAAACAATACCAGGGGGGAAAATACAGATAACAAAAGATGCATATCACCTACTCATATAGAATAGAATAGAATTCTTTATTGGCCAAGTGTGATTGGACACACAAGGAATTTGTCTTTGGTGCACGTGCTCTC
>JANHFT010001556.1:6880-18102 GCA_032467955.1 Pseudoxenodon macrops
CAACCTCCTCCCTTATCTCCAAACCAGAATCTTTCCCGCCACCCCCACTCGCAAGGCCCAGGCTTGACACTGATGGATTTCTCCCCAAACCCATCATTGCCCCCCCACACCCCTTAAAAATCCTATTTCCACCATTTTATCCTGTCTTTTAAATATTTCCTAAAATATTTCATTCTATGAGAGATGCGTGCTACACTACTTTCTTTAGAATTAAATGTGCCTCAATACAAAAATCAAGACTTGGAAAATACATCAGAGATCATGTAATGGACCCTCTTGGGAGAATCCATTGTAGCATTGCAATTGTATTCTAAAAGTAGCACATTTACACACTGAAAGCAGAGCAGATTTTATGTCCCGAGATCTAGAATTTACAAACAGTAAGCATCATGTGTCCAAACTGATTAGCACTAGCACTTAGACTTACACACTGCTTCACAGCGCTTTACAGAGTTAGCATATTGCCCCCAACAATCTGGATCCTCATTTTACCGATCTCTGAAGGATGGAAGGCTGAGTCAACCTTGAGATCAGAACCGTGGGCAGCGAGCAAAATTCGTTGTAATTATGCCACCACACGGCTCTTCTAAATAGGAAAAGATCTATCGGTCTTATACAAACTAAATACTTTTCCTTTGCATCTAAGGTCACTAGATTTCTTACTAATTAAGATCATAGAGGTGAACTTAATTTGGGTTGGCATCTATTATGAAAGCGCTGGAAAAAAGATATTCAGCAGGAGAAAGCTCGTTAGGTACTGAAACACTCAATCAGTGTTTGATTTTAAAGCTCTTCGCTGAGCAGCCTTTTTCAGCGCTTCCCTAAGTGCTAACCCCGAATTAAGATCAGCTCTGTCAGCTCTGTTGATTAGTACTTCCTCGCAGGCTCTTTCTACTGTCTGAAATGGATGAGACCTTAAATCAGTTACACGCGAAAAAATGTTTGCCTCGTAAGCAATAATTGAATCAGTTCTCCGTTGCTTCCACAGACACCTCGTTGCCACGCCCTTCCCCTCCCTGATAAGTCACGTGGGGCTGAGCCTTTGAAAACTGCCTCTCCGGAATGGCTCCTGAAGGGGAAGGGGTTGGGCTCACGCCTGTTATGGCCTTGCCTCTCGTTCACGTGACTGTCGTTCCTGTGGGTCCGAGGGTCTCGCTTGGCGCAAAGGCTGGAGAGCAGAGGCAGCCGCGATCTTCGCGGCGGCGGGCGGCGAATGGGGGAGTCGATGCCCGTGGGAGCGCCAGTCCCGGTGGAGCAGGCAGTGCTGGAGACGTTTTTCTCTCATTTAGGCATTTTCTCTTACGACAAGGCCAAGGACAATGTGGAGAAGGAGCGCGAAGCTAATAAGAATGCCGGGAGCAGCTGGCTTTCGCTCCTGGCCGGACTGGCCCATTTGGCGGCGGCTGAAAAAGCCTACCATAGCATGACTTTCCTGGGCCAGAAGCTAGGTACCCAAACTCGGGCTGCTGCTGGGCGCTGCATCCCACTTTGTCCATTCTGCTTTAGGGGCGCTTTCCTGGAAAGGAGTCCTGAGTCATGGACAGGGCTAGAGGAGGAGGGTGGCGTAGGGCTGGGTCTGGGGAAGAAGCCTTTTCGTCATCTGCTGAGCTTCGCTCAGGGCTTGCCAAAAGTCAGTGTTGGGGAGGCTTGAATCCCGAAAACCGATTCAGTTTTCCAAATTCGTGCATTTCTAAGCTTATCCGAAGCACCGTTGCTCCCTTCAGAATGACTCGCTCTTTTTTCTTCCTCTGCATCTTGAGCGAATATATTTGGGGTTGAGTTTATGGTGGGAAGGTGTTACTTTTGGAAAGAATTAACAGATTACATAGGAAAATCAATGTTTACTTGAAACAGGTAACAAATTGATTCCCCATTACAGTGGCTGTAATGTAGATTGGTATTTGGGAGCTGTGCTGCCCATTTTGAACTAAAAGCTCAGTTTTACAGAATCTCACAGAAAGCTAGTAAGTAAATTTGAGACTGAATTTTCTTTTAAGGCTCTTCCTGAATTTTATTAAATTTAGATGAACAAAAATGACAAATAAAAAATTCTTGAAAATGAGAGGGTAGTGAACAATAGGTGTAATACATATACTATAAATGTAGTAGGAACAGTCTGCCAGCTAATGTAGTATAAATTTTATTCATATTTTTAAGACTAGCCCTTGGGGTCTCAAAATTGGTATTATCAATAGGCTTTCTTCTGGAGTATATTGCTTTATATAATGTGGGTAATTAATATAGTTTGTAGTATTTCTATATATGCACTAAGGATAGCAAAAACTATCCTGACTTAGGGACACATAATAAAAGTTACTGATCAAAAGAAGTTGGTGAGAGAAATGAAAATATATAGTAGTTGAAAAAATAAAATATTAAAAAGAATCGCTTGGTAATAAAATGACTGGCACATTCTGAGGGAAGTAATGAAAATGTCGTAGTATTTAAGAGGATAAAGTGCAAGAAAAAAAGTATACTTCTAATTTAAAATTGGTTCTAAACATGCAGCCTACCTATGGTTCTACCTTCATGGAAGGGTTATAGTTCTTTCTCTTCTTTAATTCTCTTCATGATTATTACAATAGTTTCATCTTCTGCTTGGTCAAAAAGCTGAACCATCTAGAGCTTTTAGTAGCAATGTATCAACATTTAACGGCTGTTTACATTAATTACCCAGGAAAGAAGCTCTTTTTCATTATAACTAATTTAAAAGTTCTAAATATTGTGGAAACAAAGGTTGGATTTTGAGAGATGTGAAAGTTTTTTAATAGATAAATCATGCTGATAAATCACAAGTTAATACTTTTAACTACAGTTTAACTACAGTTAACTATACGATATTAAGCAGCTGTTAAAGTGTGCCTCCTGAATGTATTGATGAAAAGAAAATTTGCATGAATATTGTATCTTATTCTTCATTTCATTCCTATCTTTAGTGACATCCTATTCTTTAATAACAAATAGGTGGGCAATCATTCTTCAGCCGGAAAGATTCTATACGAACTATATATACTTCTCTGCAAAATGAGCTGAAGAAAGTAGTAGCAACTGGTCGGAATGCAGTGGGAGGAACAGCTCCTCACCTTGAAGAACTACTTTCTCATCTTTCTGAGCAACTCTGCTTCTTTGTCCAGGCTCGGATGGAAATTGCTGACTTTTATGAAAAAATGTACAGCCTCAGTACCCAAAAGTATATAAACTCTGAGGAACTGATAAATGTTTTGGAATCCATCCTCAAAAGATACAGCTCAAGGTTAGTATGTGTACATTGTACAGGATGACTGGAAATTCTGTAAAATCTTATTAATATGGTAAAGGTAATAATACACTCAAATTGAGCTCTTGGTAACTGTATTTGCACAGTTATTCTGCCAACAATAAAGTGGTTTACTGTGCTTTCAGGATGTTTTAGGACTTTTCAGTCTAGCCAACAGCACTGAAATTCTGCTGTTGTCTACTATCTAATTCTAAACTCTAATTAGGACTCACCAGATCAGCCATTGAATAAAATGTAAGTATGTTTTAAATTTCAAAACTAAGATTGATTCCTATTTTTGTAAAATATGCAATATATTTATAGCATCAACAGAGTTTAGGCAATATTCAGTTATATATATTATAATATTTAGAGTTAGAATTCTAAAGCAAATATAGCACTGTTTTCATCTTTACATTTTTAACCAGAAAATGAGTACATGTGTTGCTTAAATGCAGACTATAAAAAACTCTGCCTCCCAGCAATTTGCCTCCTTGCAGCAAACAGCCTGGTCAGCTTCATCACAGCCTGATTTAGCACCAGTAGCTGATTGGCAGTTGGATTGGCCTCCCAGAATACCACCAATCAGCTGTTCCAGGCTGCGGGAATTACCGCCATCCATCACCATCGTCACCGCTTCTGCACGTCCTGTTTTCAGCCTGTTCCAGGTGGTGACAGTAGGCAGTGGCAGTAGTGATCCCCACCGCCTAGAACAGGCCGAAAACGGGATGCGTGGAGGCCAAAAATGGGGCACGCGGAGGCAGCAATAGGTGGCAACAATGGACAGTGGCAATCCCTGCAGCCTGGAACAGCTAGTCGGTAGTATTCTGGGAAGCCGATCCAATTGCCAATCAGCTGCTCGTGCTAAATCAGGCTGTGCTGAAGCTGACCAGTCTGTTAGTTGTTTGCTGCAAGGAGGAAAATTGCTGGGAGGCAGAGGCAGATTTTTTTTTTCTTGTCTACCTTCCCAAAAGCTAGGTGCGTCTTATAGTCCGGAGCACCTTATAGTGCAAAAAATACGGGTACTTGGATTACTGAATTTCAGTTTCCTAGTAATGGAAGAACTGTTTTAAGTGAAATAATTCAAAATGGTTTAGGATTACGGAAAATGACTGAATTGGTGGTGACAATGATGGAGGGGATCCTTTTGACTATGGAAATCAGTTCGCTTTTCTCTTGAAAACTTTCACATAGATCCCTGCAAAAGCTGCTTGCTGTCTAGTTTACCACTTACTATCAATCTTCATTCACTTATCTGCAAAACGTGGGGGAAAGAGCTGGATAGAATGGGAGCATTTAAGGACATCCCTCCCTGCAATAAAGCATTGCTTCCTGCCACAGGATTAGCAATGAAATCAAACCATTTATCTTGATTTATGCATCCCCTGCTTTTTTTTTTTAAGGGAAAAAAAAATAAAGTACCTGAATCTTGAAAAATACGTTGTATATGAGTCATTTAGGCACAGGTTGCAAGTATACAGTGTTTGCTTAAATGCTTGTTTTTCTCAGCATAACTTTATTGCGATCTCTTTGTCCTCTTTGCTGTCGAAATCTTTTGGTTATAATTTTGCCAGTCTTGTTACAACATTTCACACGGTATGATGACCAACAGGAAGATTTGTGAAGTCAACTACAATACATGTTCAACCACAACTAGGTGGATTACAAAATAAATGGGAACAAAGGTGGTGACAGCAAAAGTAGAAGAGGAATCTGGCAACAAGGCCCAGCAATGCTATGGGGCATTAAGTAGCAAAAAAATAATTCATGCTTGGCAAGGTGAATTCTGTTTGTCTCTCCTTTCGATTGCATTAAAAATGCTCCTTTTGATTAAAATATTAAATATATACTTTGACAATTCTGTTTGGAATATCTTTGTGTGTGTGTTTTTGTGCGCACTAGTGCATATGTATGTGTGTGTGTGTGGTGTGTGTGTGTGTGTTATACAGCCATGGTGGCACAGTGGCTAGAATGCAGTATTGCAGGCTAACTTTACCCACTGCCAGGAGTTCAATCCTGACAGGCTCAAGGTTGACTCAGCCTTCCGTCCTTCCAAGGTAGGTAAAATGAGGACCCAGATTGTTGGGGACAATATGCTGCCATTTGTAAACTGCTGAGAGAGTGCTGAAGAACACTATGGAGTGGTATATGAGTGAAAGTGCTATTGCTATTATAAATCTCCATATTGTTAAGAATTGTTCTTAGCATACCAAAGTAAGTCGGTATCAGTGGTGTGTACATATACATGTATGTATAGAAAGCAAAATAAGATAATATGCATTCTATGTGGCAAACTGATACAAAAGAGGACTTCTATGTAGGGATAGGTAGAACCAGAACAAGCCCCCACAATCACCCCACCCACTGCCAATCATGGGCTTCCGCCCCCCAGCGCCATTGCTGCCACCTGCCAACCTATTAGCTGGTGGCTTCTTGTCCTCTGCAGCGCTAACGCCTGGGCAAAACCATGCCTCAGGGTATGGGCTGGGATTAAGGGCTGGGTGTGGGGGGCCAGGGTGTTTGGTGATGGACAATCTCTGGCAGAGGCCCAACAGGTGGTTTGACAGCGGTGGTTGGCTAGGAATGAAGTGGGTGTGGCCAAAGGGTCACTGCCTAAACGTCCCAGACCCAGAAAACAGGCTAGAAATCATCTAATATCTCATATTATTCACTACATGCTTCACTTTGTAATGATGAATCGTTGCCAGCCCTGTTATGCAACTACGCATTTGTCCAGTCATGTAAAATAAGATATCTGTACCATTTTAGGATGCTTCAATTTTTTTTTACATGCTTTTAGTATAATTAAAAGAAACTATCACAGAGTAGTCCTAGGATACTCAAAAGTTAAGGGAGGTAGTCAGCATCTGACTGCATCTTGTAAGAAAAAGGGTTTTCATGTGTTTTATGTAAGTAACCCAAAAAATGGTTGAAACCAGTAACTTCATGCCGTGTTTCCCCGAAAATAAGATCCTGTCTTTTTTTTTTTTTGAACCCCGAAATAAGCGATTGGTCTTATTATTGGGGAGGTCTTATTATTTTGGAGCGTGTAGAGCAAGATGGTGCTCCTCTTGCCGTCTTACCTGATTTCCAGTTCTGTCTCCCTAACCTTAACCAGAGGAAATGGCGGGGAGTGGCTGCGCATGCACTTTAATATTTTCGGGGAGGGCTTATTTTGGGGAGGGGCTTATTTTAGCACATTCACTCAAAAGCCCAATTGGGCTTATTATCCTGGGAGGTCTTACTTTTGGGGAAACAGGGTATATGTTTCTCTCGTGAAACTTCAGTAACTTGCAATAACCTCCTGGCATAAACAATCATATATAGGTAGCCCTTGTTTAGCAACCGGGTCCCAACAATTGGGACTTGCAATTCAGTTGCTAAGCAAAGTGATCATTAAACGAAATGGATTTATAATTTTACTTTAACTTTCCTTTGATTTGCAGAGTTATGAAGGTTGTAAACGTGACAATTGGTGATAAAAGTTACATTTTCATCGCTGCTATAATTGTGAAAGGTTGAAATATTATACTTGTATAATATTTTGCAGCTCTCCAGAGTGTACACCAAGCCTGGGCATCCATTCTGTACACCTGAATGAATGCCCAGTCTTAATCCTGTGGTTGGAAAATGAAACACATTCAGTGCTTATAGGTTTTAGGGGGCATCTACAACCATCAGTGCAATCGGAATGGAGCGTCCTTCATGGCTGAGGAGAGCAGATTCTTTTCAGGGAAGGAAAAAACCAAAAAGGCATTTTAGTGTGAAGGGAGATGCCTCAGAGATTATTGGCTTCAAGATATTTGACTGTACGGGAACTCTAACGCATTTGGCATACAGTAGAGTTCCCATAACTTGGAGAAAGCCGCAGTGGTGGGATTCAGCCGGTTCGCATCACTTCGGGAGAACCGGTTGTTAACTTTCCGAGCAGTTTGGTGAACTGGTTGTTGGGAGAAATTATTAGGGCAGAGAACCGATTGTTAAATTATTTGAATCTCACCACTGGAAGGGCTACATTGTTGAGAGTATTGGATCTTCTGCTGGGGATTGACCTTAAAATGCAATAGTATTTGCTCCTCCAATATGTCTAAAAGTGACATAGAATATAAAAACATAGAAAACTGAGGGCAGAAAAAGACCTAGTGATCCATCAAGTCTGCCCTTTTTTGGGGGGGCTTTTTAATTTTTTTACATTTTTTTTTTAAATTTGTAATTTTTCTGGGATTATGGTTCATCCCAAGCATGTTTAAATTCAGTTACTGATAACTGACCCATTACCTCCACTGGAAGTGGATTCTAAGCTTCCACTGGTTAATGTTCATAAACACACACATATACCCACACACAGAAAAACAGAGGGATTTTTGGCAAAGATAGTTGCAAACTCAGATCATTATCTGGTGAGGTATTACAGGCATGTATCATTGTTATATTCAGCACTAGTCAGTCTGGTCATTATATGATGGCTTAATGATGCACAAACAGTTTTCTTAGATATGAAAAATGAGAGAGATCCTACAGCTTCATGTCTCCTGGGTTCATTGATGCATGAATAAGCCCTGAACTGGACAATGTATCTGATTAATTTGGCCACCTAACGAGAAGGAAGGCCTCACTGGAGAAGAGGGTAATGTTGGAAAAGATTGAGGGCAAAAGAAGAAAGGGAAGACAGAGAACGAGGTGGCTGGATGGAGTCACTGAAGCAGTAGGCCTGAGCTTAAATGGACTCCAAAGGATGGTAGAGAACTGGAAGGCCTTGGAGGAACGTTGTGAATTCGCAACTAACAACAACAACACATAATCACCTATTATAGATTCTCCGCTGCTATAATTAACAGCTGGTGCATTCTCTTTACTTGTCAAAGTCACATCTATTTATCAAGGAGACGGTTTATTTCTAAAGTTAACTATGTGGTGGACAAACCATCAATCAAATTTTTATATATTGATTAACTTAATGTGTTTTCTTAAAAATCTTTTTGGCTTTGTCTCAGATTTTAATAAATAAAAATGTACTAAGTGTTAAGTACAAATCATTTAGGAATGCATGTTGTATGTATCCAGTATAAAGCATGCTTTAGCACAGGAAGGTGTGCAATAGTGATGAATATCTATGAGGGTGGAGGTTTGTTCTCCGAACTTGTGGGTTGGTTTCCAAATGTTTCATTACCAGGCTAGGTAATATTTTCAGCAGAATTTAGGTGTCAGTGTTGGTGTTCTTCTGCTTATAAAGGCTTTGTGTGGTCAGTATGTCATGTGATGTTGAGATCACATCAGAGCAGTGTTACATCAGGTCAGGGTCTTGTTTCAAGTCTTGTGATGAGTCAGGTGTGGGTGTGTCAAGTGAGGGTCTTGTGGTGGGTCAGGTGTCGGTCCCAAGTCAGGGTCTTATAAAAGGTCTTGTGATGGGGAGGTCATGTCAGGTGAGGGTCATTGGGAGGTGAAGTGATGGTTGGGTGGGTGTTGCGTGGGTTGGTTGAGGGTAAATGCTGTCTCTGGTTGGCTGTATGGTTGATTTGAAATCTGAGGGGTTCGTAGGCTGGTTGTATGTCAAGGAAGGCGTTGCCGTATGAAAAAGGTATCAAACTTTGATATATTTTTAAAAGAGAACAAAAAGAACAAAACAGAAGGTCGCCGAGGGAAGATGTCTTTTCCCAAGTTGTCTTGTCTAAACTGGAAGGGGCAAAACAATCCTTGTGGACTTCCTCTATCAATAGTCAGGGCTGTGCTAGTCTGGCAATGGTGAGTATTAGTGGTGAGATCAGCCAGCTGGAATCTCTGTTTTCTACTTTTAAAGTGGGGCCACTTCTGGTTGCTTTGGCAAACTAAATCGTAGCTGGGAATTCTTCTCCGAATGGGATTATAATCAGAGTGGGAGGGGGGAGAATTGAATCAGTAGTAGGGACAAAACGGGTCCATTTGGGGCTTTGGAATCCAGGTGGCTACTTAAGGATGCCAGAGACCACTGGTAGCTTTATATAATCAGCACTCTTATAGGCCATAAGAATGTTTTACACATACAAACAGGAAAATCTAAGAATATTATTTGAAACTTCAGTGGCAGAATTTATTCACAGTGAAGTTACACTGAGGTTTTTAAAATGGGTTTTTTCCCCTCCAGATTTATTTGCATGTAATTGCAATTTGTACATCGACATTTGCCAGCTCTTTAGTTCCTCAACAGGGAAATAGTAGCTTCTTTTCAAAGCAGTTACCTTTTTTTTTTTTTTGTAAAATCGGGATAAAAGCTTAGGAGTTAAGTCGTTTACATGTTTGGGAAAACATTGCATTTTAATATAAAAAGTTTAATATGTTGCTTTGTTGCAGCAACTCAGTGGCTGTATTTGAATTCTGGACTCTCCCGTTGGCAAAAGTACTTACGTTTAATTATAGTAAATATTTTGTGGGTATTTTTTTAGAAAGAGCAGATAAGAATGAAACAGGAAAAAAGCCTCAAATAAATAAATGGATGGTATGTGAAATTGCAACAGGACACCAGAGTTATCTAATCCCCCCTCCCCATGTGCCATAAGAATCTTGATTTAAAAAAAAAAACCAACCTTAACACCTACCTCAGACTGGAACTTGTATTCCTGAAGAGCTGTGAGCACAGTAGCCTCTAAATGTCTTTGCATAATGCACTATTAGAAGTTACATGCCTGCATCATCACGAAAATAATCCTCAAAGCTACAATATGTCATTTGCAAAGTTTGCATTTTCAAAAATATACTGATGCAATGTTATTAAGATAATTTATGGTGAAATAATAGATCAGAAACTGCTTGACCAGAAGTCCTAAAAGAAATTTTTCTGTGCAGGGATAGTAGGGGATTTTACAATGAACAACTAGAAGGATCCATTACACATTTGTTGGGTGTATTAATTTAGTGGTAGGAACATTTTAATAGTCAAAACTATATGTTACGGGTGCAATATAGTTATTGGTTTCCTGTGCTTAAGTGTAACCCACTATAATCACAGAGAAGGTCTTGAATGGTGGATCCTGTAATCAGGGGAACTGTGTAATAGAAAAGAGACTGAAAATAAAATGTCGTTTCTGATTGGTAACCATGGCTTTATGCCTGAAATCTAAAATATTACATGCATTGTGGCTTCTATGAAAAGTCAGGTTGGTGCGAGTTCCATCCATTCTGCATGGTTAAATTCCACAATGGTGTCAAAACTAAGTAGGTGGAGCCTTTATCTTTATATTACATGGAATTGAACAGTGCTTCTCATGCAACATGCAAACCACAAGCCCTAAAGTACTTACAGAAGCAATCAGGAGGAAAAAAAGGCTGATGTGAACGATAGGCTCTTGCTTTGTGGTGGCATTCAGATTCTTGGAGAGAAGAATGTCTCTAATATTTAGCATTGATCTCCATTTGAATGACTCTGTTCTGTGATCAATACCACTAAATTCTGTATCTTCAACAGCAGGCAAACATAGACAGAAAGCAACCTTACATGTATTTTAAAACCCATTTTGCAAAAAAATATGCTTATTAACAGTTAACCAGGCAGACGTTTCTTCTTTTCCACCTTGTTTTCTCTTAGCAGGTAATTTCACCAGATACCTTCCGTGAAGGAGAAAGGGGCAAGAAAGGGGTGGGTGATTCTGGACACATGTACTCAGCCCTAGACCTCAAAAGCAAAAGCCACTACTTATCAACCCGCACTAGAGTAGGGTGCTCAATTACAACCCATAATATTTTAAAGCCTGCAAGGCAATGTAGACGCCTTCATCCTTCTGTGGATCAATTTCAGTTAGCCACAACAAAAACATATGTGTCAGCATTCCAAATATCATCCCTGAACAGATCAGACTCTAAGGCAAAGCATTCCTCAAAGTTCTAATTTATTAGGAGAGACATGTTGGCACAAACTTTTGAAACCCAAATCTGAAGATTTACAGGTTTCCACCCCTTAGTTGAAAGTTCAAGATCCTGCCCTCACACCCACAAG